>CBVK0100462434.1:0-12174 GCA_900067695.1 Picea abies
GGAGGTATCGCCAGCTCTTTCGGGATATTGCACCCTTTACCCCTCATTATAACCAGTTATTTCATTCTTCACTAGTGTCTCGTCCAGTGACTTCAGACCCCACTGTTGAGAACTATTGGAAGATCCAGTGCTATTTGAGAGGAAGGACGTTACGTCTTCTAGGACACGAGCATTTTCTTTTTGTTTTGATTCCCCCACGCAGACAAAACCTCTTACCCATATATATACTTCTTGTTCATGTATGATGCACATCTGATTACAGTTTGAATTGGATATCTATATTGTGTAGAGCACACCACAACAAAAACTCTTGTTTCCATATTGTCTCTCATCACTCATTTGCACACATTTCACGCAACCTAGTCCGACATCATTGGGGAACCACAGAACCCCCGTCGTTCACGACGTTTGCTCAATCTCCCACCTATCTTAGGGGGAGTATCCGGTCATACTCGTTCACATACTCCTGTGAGTGCTACCATCCTAGGATCAGCTTTGCTTGGTTCTACCTTACTTGGGTCCACTTCCCAAGGACATCCATCCTCTAGCTCTCCTTTACATGGAAGCAGAGGACCCACTTCCTCTCAAGGAGGGAGCACCAACCCACCTAGTCCTCATTAAGGATCAGGTTCACAACACACCATGGCAGGAGCTAACCCTCCACCCCCACTACAGATGCCATACTTGGCCTCTCTCAACATTCCAGATCTCACAAAGCTCACTAATGATCCTATATTGCATGATGCCACATGGCCTGCAATGCCAACCAAACTTCCTTCAGACATCCCAAAGTTTGAAGGGAAGGAAGGGGATGACCCTGCCAATCATGTTATGACCTTTCACCTATGGTGCTCTTCCAATAGCATTATGAAAGACTCTGTCAGATTGCGTCTTTTTCAACGCACACTTACCGGCCCATCGGCCAAATGGTATGTTGAAGAAAAATCAGGGTCCCACTCGACCTTTGAATCCTTAGCCAACGCCTTTTTGACTTTCTTCCAACTACCCATCCGACATGACAATGGTCTTGAACTACTATCCAATTTCAAATAGTCCTCAGCCACTCACATTGCCGACCACATTCATGAGTGGCGTAGGCGACGTAGTTTATGCAAAGCAGAAACCACCAAGCAGCAATGTCTTGACTGGTTTCTCAGATCGCTTGTCGCTCTCCTCGGAAAAGATGTAGCTTCCACCTTCCCACAATCCGAAGAAGAAGCCATCAGTAAAGCCCAACAATATGACCTCATCTACGCACAATCAGGATACTTGTACACAGTACTCCCTGACCTTCCCAAACCTGTGCCGTTCGGCCAGGACAAACCTGGGATGTCTCATTCCGCAGACGGACTAATAGGTGCTACCATGCATCATAGTCCACAACCCCAACCACCACCGATGTATGGGACCCCTCAATACCCACTAGCATATGGGGGCACTTCTTATTATCCCCCACCCCCTTACCAACAGCCATACCCTGTTGCTACACCTCCACCCATTAGTGGACCATCACCGACACCTTCCATACATCCACCCCTCCCAAACACAAGTGGTCCCCCCTCCACATCACCGTATAGTACTAGCAAAAGCGCCACGCCTTCCTATGTACCTTATGGAGCCACACCACCACAGAATCCATAATTCCCCTTTCTCGAACCTCCTCAACCCATGGCTCCCCCACATCCAAACACGGGGGTGAATTTTGTTCAACCTTCCGCTGCTCAACAGTACCAGAATTTTGAACAATTAAATACAGCCAACCCAACTAACCCTTCGAACAAAAATCGAAGGAAAGGAAGGAACAGGAACAATAAAAATCCCAATCAAGGCGAAAATCAACCCCCACAACAACAGCCCACTGGGGGCAACCCGAACCAAGGGAACCAAA
The DNA here is from genome assembly GCA_900067695.1 of Picea abies. Taxonomy (NCBI): domain Eukaryota; kingdom Viridiplantae; phylum Streptophyta; class Pinopsida; order Pinales; family Pinaceae; genus Picea; species Picea abies. The sequence continues at coordinate 1,889 of CBVK0100462434.1, forward strand.
ACCCCCAAGGGGGCAATAAAAACAAACGCCAAGGGCGGAACACGGTTAAAACCATACACCCTTGTGCTCTTTGTGGAGTCTATGGTCATTACACTCACCATTTCCCACAGATCGCTGATTTCAAGAGGTTGAAAGACTCTGGGAGTATTCCTCCTTCTCCCGCACAACCTGCCCCTCAACAGGCACAACAACAATATGCGCAACAACCTCCCGCAGTATTGCAAAATCCTATTCCACATCAGGGCGTCATCAACACCCAACAGGATACACAACATCCCCCACCCCAAATGGGACAATATCACAATCCCAACAATCCAGCAGAACGAACAATTCTCCTCACCAGTGAGGAAGAAATTCTTTTGCAAACTCGTAATCGCCAGTATCCCCCAATTACTGAGTCTACTCCCACATCTCCAGAAAAAAACCCTACACCAATAGGACCCCCGTTGGTGATCCCTCGCCCTTCCTCCGAACCGCCATTACACATCCCTCGCATCCCCTTGCACAGGAATGTTCACAACCCCCAGGCTCGGGCAGCTCATAACTACAGCTTGGTAGATGACTTAGCACAATCCCTGGCTGCCATGTCAGTTTTGGAAGTCCTCCAAACTTTCCCAACACAACGGAAATCACTACTTTCCATAATGGGGGCAGTCGATCCTGTAGATACTCGACTTATTACTTTCGACCTTGATAACTGCAAACCACGTCTTCCCGCAGCAGTCGCTATTCAAATCCCCGTCAAAATATGGAACATCACTGTCCATCGGTGTATCATCGATGAAGGGGCATCCACATGCATCATGTCCAAATCTGTATGGAAAAAACTTGGTTCCCCAGAACTCTTACCCTCTGTCATCACACTGCGAGCTTATGACGGAAGATCAGCCTCCCCTGAAGGGATCTTCCAGAATGTCCCCATAGAACTCGGGGGTAAAACCGTCCTCATCGACATTGAAGTTAAAGAGGCCCCACTAGAGTACAATATCTTGCTTGGCCGTACCTACATGTATGCTATGAAAGCAGTAGCATCATCCATCTTTAGGACAATCATGTTCCCTCACAACGGAAAGATTGTGACCATCGACCAAGTTACACACTACGAGCCAAACCCCTCGGCCAGTCTCGATAATATTCTTCCACTCATTCATACAAACCAAGACGTGTATCCACTCATCGAGATGGGTCCTGGAATTTTCAAAGATCCATCCTTGTTAGGGACATACCATGGAGCACCACCACTCCTTCCCCCTAACCAGGTATGCGGCGTTTCCTCTCAAAAAACTCTCCTGGAGGATACTCATCCTCCTCAGGAGGCTTCACTCATCCCTGACGTCTCACCAGTCGCAGCACCACTCCCACAGGAGCCTCCTGCAAATTCATCGACCCCCGCCGTCCACGAATCCATACCTCTTCAAGGGCCTAATCCCATTTGGGAGACAGTTCCCCGACCCCTCACTCAAATTCCCTTCTTTTACCCACCCCCCGGTGTAGAAGCTTTTCAGGTAGCAGCAATGCTCACACTACCCAATATGGTGTTAGCAATCCAAGTTTGGTACTTACATCCACCTGAGATCATCCCTCGCCCACAGGCAGGACTCCCCATGATGATTCCTGTCCTCACCCCCACTACCCTCAACACTCCCATACTCCCTACCCCCCCTGCTACCGCTGGGGGCAGGAGGAGAACAAAGGAGCCCTCAGCTCCACGTCCTCCACGCATCCCACCACCTTGCGCACTGTGCGATAAGGAGGGACACCAAACCAACAATTTCCCATCGCTACCGGAGTTACAGAATTTGATTCCTCCCAACCCAACCCCCACACCACTCACTACTACTGCTACCCTTCAACCTTCCAGTAGTAAAGAGTTGAAGACCAAATTTGCGTGTGCCATCTGTTCTGAATATGGCCATTACACCCATCATTGTCCAGCACTGCCTCGTTTTCAGCAGGCATTAGCTATAGTCAGCCGCGACTTTCAGAACAACCCATGCCCTGCTACATCGTCCACAACACCTATCACGGACATTCAATATGTCACTACCTCCATCAATGAACGCATGAGATGTCTCTGCTCTCTTTGCGATTCACTAGCTCATTTTACATACCAATGCCCGATGATCATCGAATATCGGCGCCGTTAGTTGGCCCTGCGGCACCAAACCGCAGCAGAGGTAATTGACCTTACTTCATCACTAGCAGATCTTCACGTCATTTCCCCTGAACCCGAGGCCCTCCCCACGCCTCCATGGTTCTTAGATGACGTATCCGAGGACTTACCCCGTAATCCACCTAACTCTCCTGCCCATTCTTCCACGGAGACTTTACACCCAACCACCACGGGGACTCCTCAGTCCTTCAATATATGGTTTATGTCGAGTGAACCATCTCCCCCTCCTACTATGTCCTCCTCTATTTCCACAGCAGGGGGCAACCATACTGTCACGGAGATTACTCCTCATGATCCACCATATTCCCGTCATTTCCAATACGATGAAGACATACTAGAAGAGCTACAACGTCCGAACTCTCCCTGGGACGCGTTACATCATCATGCACTCTTCCTTCCGTAGGAAGCCCTAATGCTTCCTAGCTGCAACCCCATTCTCACAGTCGAAACCAAAGATTTTATCCCCTCAGGAACGGTCGATTGGTTCAATAACCCCATCCCTGCACCTGACGCTTTCGAAGAAGGTAATTTGGCTAACATTTCCCCCACCATCAAAATTGACATTAACGTTAAACCGGGAGTCGTCGAAGAGATCATCATTGGAGCAGCTAGTACTCCTGAAGAAATCATTGCCTACAAAGCCCTCTTCCAGGAGTTCCGAGATATATTCGCTTGGTCATACACAGAGATGCCTGGCATCAGCCCTTCCATTGTCGAACATCGCATCGACACTTGGCCTGACATCACCCCAGTTCGCCAGAAGCAGCGACCGCTACACCCAGCTAAGGCCTCGGCTATCAAAGCCGAAGTTGACAAATTACGTACAGCCAGATTTATTTATCCTATCTCTTACACTTCATGGGTTTCCAACCCTGTACCCGTCGACAAAAAACAGGGCACCATTCGCGTTTGCACCGAATTTCGTGATCTCAACAATGCATGTCCCAAAGACAATTTCCCAACACCATTCATCGATCAGATTATCGACGATTGCGCCGGCCACGAGGCTCTTTCCTTTATGGACGGATTCTCTGGCTATAACCAAATCCAGATTCACCCAGCCGATCAATATAAGACCGTATTCATTACCCCGTGGGGGACGTTTGCCTATCGCGTCATGCCCTTCGGCCTTAAAAATGCCGGCGCCACTTTCCAGCGGGCTATGACATACATCTTTCATGATTTGGCTGCCATCATCCTAGCCTACTTGGATGACCTCACTGCTCGCTCCAAAAAGCGTACCCAACACCTCGATGATTTGTGAACCATCTTCCAAAGGTGTCGTCAATACAACATCCACTTGAACCCTCTCAAGTGTGTTTTCTGCGTCACCGCAGGGCGCCTCCTCGGTTTCATCGTTTTGCAAAGCGGTATCACCGTGGACCCCCTCAAAGTCCAAGCCATCACAGAAATTCCACCTCCTCAAAATTTACAACAGCTACAGAGTCTACAGGGCAAAGCCAACTTTCTTAGGCGCTTTGTTTCCTTCGCTTACTACGACACGACATCCCTTTTCATTGGAACGACTATGCCCAACAGTCGTTTGACGATCTTAAAACAACACTTTAAAATGCACCTTTGATTAGCGCACCTGATTACAATCGCGACTACATTCTCTACATATCAGCATCAGCTGTATCAGTAGCCGGTGTCCTCGTCCAGCTCGGAGATGACAAACGTGAACACGTCATTTACTATGTCAGTAAGAATCTTTCAGGACCACCCCTGAAGTACAAACATGAAGAGAAACTTGCTCTCACAGTTGTCCTCGCAGTTCAGAAACTGCGCCATTATATTCTGCTTCGAACTACCAAAGTCGTTGCCAATTCCAATCCTATGCAATATTTGTTCAGCCGTCGCCAAGTCAACGGCAAATTCGCCCGTTGGATCATTATCCTTCAGGAATATGACCTCGAATTCTCAACACCCAAGAGTAAGAAGGCCCTCGTTCTCGCAGAACTGGTCACGGCCCTTCCCTCCGACATACCTAGTACCCCTGTCAATACTGACTTTCCGGACGAACATCTCTTTTACATCGCTTCAGATGATCCTTGGTATGGTGACCTCCTCGTCTACCTGCGAACTCAAAAGTTCAGTCAACATCTGTCACGAGATGATCGTCGGCGCATTCGCCATCAAGCCCCCCGCTATCTCCTCATCGGAGACATCCTATATCGGCGGGGCATTGACACCATTTTGCGTCACTGCCTGACTATTGACGAGGCCGACAGGGTCTTAAATGACTGTCATAGCGGTGCTTGTGGGGGCCATCTTTCAGGCATCGCCACAACTCAAAAGATTATCCGGGCCGGTTACTTTTGGCCCACCCTGTTCCATGACTGCATTCATGCCGTGAGACGTTGTGAGCAATGTCATCTCTACGCCAACAAAGCCCGCGCTCCCCCCGCTCTTCTTCACCCGGTCATTACTGCTGGCCCCTTTTGCAAATGGGGCATTGACTTTATGACCTATAATCCCCCCTCCAGCAATGGTCACAAATACATTGTTGTCGCTGTCGATTACTTCACCAAATGGGCCGAAGCCATGCCCACCTTCAACAACACCGCTGACACTGCAGCGTGTTTTTTCTTCAACCACGTCATATCCCGGTTCGGAGTACCACTCCAGCTCGTCTCCGATCATGGGAAACATTTTGAGAATGAGATCTTCGTCGAACTCTCATCTCGGTTAGGCTTCTCTCACGAGTTTTCCTCGCCATAATACCCTCAGTCAAACAGACAGGTCGAGGCAGTCAACAAAGTCCTCAAGACCATGTTACAGCGCATGGTAAATAAACATAAACCAACTGGCATCATATGTTATTTTCCGCGCTATGGGCTTATCGAACGGCAGTGAAGACCACCACAGGATTCACACCGTTTCACTTAGTCCATGGGGTCGAGGCAACTCTTCCCATCGAGTGCGAAATCCCCACCCTTCGCACCGCCATTGAGCTTTTACCTGACACTGCTCCACTGGAGCAGCGCTTGCTGCACTTAGAGTCTCTGGATGAAGATCGTCGATCCTCATTACAGAATAACGAGGCAGCTAAAAAACGATCCAAGGCTACCTTCGATCGCCATGTCAACCTTCGCTCATTTCACGAAGGCGACCTTGTCCTAGCTTATGATATCGCTCATGATACCTTGGGCCACGGCAAATTCGAGTCACTTTGGTATGGCCCGTACATCATACAACATTGCCTCACCAAAGGTGCCTACATCTTGGCTTCCCCCGAAGGCCTCACGCTCAACGAACCCGTCAACGGGTTATACCTCAAGAAATTTTATGCTTAAAACGTATTCACAGACTACTTTAGGTTAGGCTTTCTTTTCTAGCATTTTTTAATCTTTTTTCCAAAACATCTAAACTATCCATTGTGCTATTGATAGATGAATCCTCCACCAACATACCACATTGGTTACGCCGACGGTGCCAGCCGTTGGACACAGAATCTCGCTTCGGCTGCTTGGGCTCTCTACACCCCTTCACATGAAATGCTGCATTCCAGCGGCATCTGTATAGGGCCAACAACCAATAACCAAGCCGAATACACTGCTGTCATTGGCCTCTTGACCGACGCCCAACATCATCATATTCGTCACCTTAGCGTCTTCCTCGACTCCCAACTAGTCGTTCTCCAGCTCAACAATGAGTACCGTGTACGCGATCCATGCCTCTTTCGCAAATACCTGCAGGTTAGATTATTGACTCGACATTTTGATTCCATTACATTTACACATATTCCAAGACAATTGAATCAAATAACCGATAACATAGCTAACATGGTGCTAGACTGGCATATATCACATCAAGCTACACATACATAACCATCTCATACCTCCTGTCACATCATATAGATAGCATCAACATCATCAACATCAAAACAAAACAACATATGTAAACTACATTTGGATCTCAAATAAACATGTCTACTCATATATATATACATGGGCCTTTAAGGCCATCCAAAATGTTTACATACATCAAAAATACATCGGCCCACAGGCCCGTGCCACATCATGGTACAAAAAACTCGGCTCACCAGCCTAATAAAAAATGGTATACAAAATACATCATACACTCAGGGGGCCTCTAGGGCACCCCCCGCTGCCCCTCCCTCAGGAGGTGGTGGTGGCCCACCTCTATCCGCCCCAGGCGGTGGTGGTGGCACATCTGCGGGACCACCCTGCCTAGGTGGCAGGCGCCCACTGGTCATCGCCGCGAGCACAGCTGCTCATCGCATGATTGATCGCCATGGTGGCGGAAATCCAATACACTGCTCCAGGAACTCCTCGTCCTAGATCTGCGTCCACATGCCCTCAGGCACGTCGTGGAAAACCGTCTCAAAATGACGGACTAAATCCACATCATCTCCGGCTGCCGCCGGAGGAGCATGAGATGGCCCCGCACCAGGGTCATCCCAGCGGCACCTCTGCGCCGGTCTCTCAGCTCTTGCTGGTCCCCCAGCAACCGCATCCCTCGGACGCCTCGCACCCCGCGGCGGTCTCTCCTGCTCTCGCGGCACTGGTGCCTGGAACACGTCCACCTCCCGCCCGCGAGGTGCCACATCTGCACAAACACCAAACAAGCAACAAACAACGATATCAATGTCTATACATCAACACATATGCACTAGAATATCAACAGCATACTATAAATCACAAAACATAAACACATCACATACCTCTGTCATCAAACGCCTCCCCAGGAGGCAGTACCATATCGGGGTCCCCCCGGAAGTCCACCCCCGCATAAGGAAATCAGAGTATGACCTGCGGCGTCTGCCACCATATCTGCGCGGCCTCCTCAGAGAAATAGTGACCCCCTTCGCCACCACCATGGCGAACCAAAATCTCGGACCACCGCCTCAGACGCGGGTGTCGTACAGCTGGTACCTCCAGCACCACCCTCGGCCGCAACGCCGACACCCTCTCTAAGAAAAAGGCCACCAGGATGGAGCCAAAAGCAAACTCCCCCTTGCCTGTCAACCGACATCGGTCCAGCTGTGAGATCATCCGCACATGGAGAGCTAACCCCCAGGCAAACTGCTCCCGGCCCACCACCACCCTCTCCATCAACATCAGTTCCCCACCACTAATCCGGTGGGGCGCTGTAGAACCATAAACCCGCACTATCATCGTCGCTACACAACGATGCAGTAGAACATCTAGCGCATTGATGCGCACGACCGATGCAGTCATATAGTGGGCACCCGAACAAAATCGCCCGGTGACCTCGGCCAGGTCACCCTCTCTCGGCAGCACTGGCGCTGCCAGCATTGGCATTCCCTGAAAGGGGAGCCCAGTGAGGAAATAAATGTCCTCCTCAGCAGTGAAGGCCACTCGCTCTCCTCGCACGAGGAAGCAGTGCTGCCGAGGGCTCCACATCTCAATAAGAAAGTGGAGCAAGTGCTCCTAGGCCCGTAGCAGTGGGCACTCAAAAAACTTTAGCAGCCCACTGGTTGCCAAAGTCGCTCGCACTGCTGGCCTCGCCTCGGCCACCTCCTCTCGCAGCGACTCCCAGTCTCTCTCGCGCCACCTCACGTCCATACTCGCTACTAGCTGCCTGCACACAACCAAGAGACATATATTAGCTGGGGCACTCTTCCAAACCATCAAAATAAGCTAAGTTTTTACCCAGAAACCTTGCCTCAAAGGCGCGGTTTTACCTACCACAGGCGTGCACCCATGCGCACCTGTTCGCCATATAGGAGCGCATGAGCGCGTGCCTGTTTTTCCCATAGGCACGCTCATGAGCGCGCCTGTTCACAACACAGGCGTGCTTTAGAGCGCGCCTGTCGTACCCACAGGCGCACTCTCAGCCGTGCCTATTCGCCCTACAGGCGCGCACACGTGCGTGCGTATTCAGTGAATAGGCGCGCGCTCACGCGCGCCTTTCACTGAGTCACCCGTGCATGTGGGCCCACCATCTACCCAAAAACTCCCTAAAACCCTCCTACGACCCCCCGTACCTACCCTGCCCAAAAATTTGAAACCTATAACTATGCAGGATGTTCAGAACACTAACCTGAAACTCGCACGCTGGGAAACGGATGTCTCGTGCTCTCCGAATCGCTCAATCTCCTTTGAATCTGCTATATATAGGGTTTTTTCCAGACTTGGCAATGTGGGACCTACAGCTATATATAGGGTTTCTTCCAAACTTCCTCTCACCATTTCGGGAGCCCACGACGTCCATTCTTCGAACCGTCTTCAGCCACGGGATCAACATCCCGCCACCTACATCATGGCTGTCCATGGGCCACTTTTCATCCCGAGCCCCAGGGACGCTCTTTTCTCATATCATGGCCAGGTACGCACGCACATTGTCACATTTATCTAAATACATGTTCATATTTGTTTTTCTCTTCAGATATTGTTCACTTTGAGTATTCGGTTGTTCTATGTGCAGGTACTTGATCAGCATCTCGCCACATCACTCCTTCAGGTATATATACTCAGCACTGGCATGTAGTCTCTCCCGCTATATTGCATTTACATTTCCAGTCACACCCTCTGATATTGGCCTTTAGGATACCCCTGTTCCGGCTCTGCAGTACTCACACCTCCAGCTACATTTTCAGTACTGTCACCCGGTAGCATTCTCACCCACATGAGTTGTCCCATTCATAGCACCTGTTTGTACTTATGACACTCATGCTCTTCTTTCCCTTTAGGGATGGGAGTCCCATTAGTCTATTATCATGCTGACACTCAACCACATACTCCTTCTTCTCATTTTGCTGGCTTTCCCACATGGACTCCCAGATCATCGCTTTATGCTTCAGTTCGTTTTGACTGCGCCTCCGCAGGATCATGAACCCTCCATTTCCTCCACCATCAGTTTTCCCATCTGCGACCCTCTCTCCATTTCACCTACCTCATATAGAAACTCGCCAATGGGGCCCCCACCCTTCACCCATTTTTCACGAAGTTTTTGCCCTCCCTGGGGCACTCATTTCACACTGGGGCACCCATTTCTGTATTTGTACATTTTTCCCTAAATTCTTTTATTACTTCTTGTACAAACACCTGTATTTTGCAGTCATTTACCTTTGTCATCACCGTTGGCAGCCTGCCTTCCTTTTGGGCCACACGTAACCCATGTCACCCTTGGTTGGAACATTGCTTATCATTTACCTTTCCCGACATCGTCCATATCTTAAGAATACCCTGCAGGACACTTACCATTTATCCTCTGAATTTGTTCACCTTGTCTCGCCTTTGGCACAACTAATCCCTGGTCTTGTCGTCCCCCTGACACTCGACCCTGTTACATGGTCGCGGCCACTGTTTCTTTCATAAATCCTCCAACCAAGGGCAGTCTTGAGTCATCCCACTTTTTGACTTCGTCCATGTACCTCTGCCACTTCATCACCTCAGTAGATTCCATGGAGTACCTTTTTTGCTTCTGGGAGTCGCATCCCCCTTTTGTCGACATCAGCACACTTTTCCAGAAGGGCGACAGTATCTTGATCCTCATTCCCCATTCAAATGAGGGATCTCGGACGGCACAGGGGGAAACACCATTGCTCCCTGATGTCATTGACCCCCATAACATTTGACGCCAACACTTTCTCATGTTGCGGTGGGTCTTACTTTGCGACTATTGCAGTTTTTTCTCATCCATTTCCGAAGACCTCTGAACTTGGCCGGGCCACCAATGCCCACATCACTGTCGTTGTTTCCTTCCATGACCATTACCACTGGTTCAGAGTATGTTCCTTTGCAGAATTGTCTTCTGCCTTCATCATTCCGCCCCCGAGGGCGATGCAGTCATCTACATCAACAGTTCAGACAATTTTTCTTCAGAGTTACATCACACGAGCATGGGGCATGCCTGCCTCGTTTGTACACACTTGTATATTGTTTCACACCTTGTGGAAGGTTGGATCGACAGGTTCCTTTCTTCTCCAACGGATTGCTCTATACGGTCTCACTCTTGCTCTCCCTTACAACACCATTCTCAGTAAAAGAAACATTGATGAATTTCGGCTATACGTTTGGCTCCTAACCTCATCCATCAGGGGGCATCTGTTATCACTGAAATTTCATCCGCACAGGGTGACAAGAACTCTGCATCGTCAACATAGAAAAACAGTCATTCATGG
>CBVK0100462435.1:0-12174 GCA_900067695.1 Picea abies
ATTCTTCTATTGAGTTATCTATTACTCCTTTATCCTTTCCCTTTCTTAAGTCAACTTAAAAATATAACTTTTAACTTCTTGACTTTCCCCCCTTCAGTGTGAGACTATGACCTAGTGGGGGTGCCCAGGCCACTGAGTCTCCTCATCGCCTCTCTAAGAGGTGGGGGACATTACAAGCTTGAAGTTCCTCCTGAACTCAGTTTGACTTAAGCTCGATCTCTTAAGCTCAGAGCCATCAAATTCTGCATTTATAATAATCTGTTATACTGGAGAGACCCTGTTGGCTTGCTTCTCAGGTGTTTAGATAAAGAAGAGTCTGTTGAAGTAACACATCAGTTTCATTCAGTTTTTTGTGGTGGTCATCATTACTGGAAGACTACTGCCCATAAGATCTTGAGGGCTAGATATTATTGGCCTTTCCTCTTCTCAGATGTGTGTGCATTCGTCAAATCTTGTGACAAATGCCAAAGATTTACCGGTAAGGAACAACTAAAATCTTTACCCTTGAGACCTATAGTTGTGAATGGCCCTTTTCAGTAGTGGGGTTTAGATTTCATAGGTGAGATAAATCCTTCATCCAGTGGTCAACACAAGTGGATTCTGGTAGCCACAGATTATTTCACAAAGTGGATAGAGGTGATTCCCACCCGAAATTCTACACACCAGGTAGTCATGAAGTTTCTCTATGAAAATATTTTGAGCATATTTGGTTGTCCCAAGAGGTTGGTGGCAGATAATGCAACAACATTTAAAGCATAAGCGTTGGTAGACATGTGTGAATCAATGGGCATTCATCTCGTACACTCGAATCCCTACTATCCTCAAGGTAAGGGCTTGGCTGAATCGTCAAATAAGAGCTTGATCAAAATCATAAGAAAACTGTTAAAGGAAAATAAAAAGAATTGGGATTCCAAACTGAAATTTGCTCTGTGGGTAGACAGAGTAACTATTAAAAAATCCATAGGAACTTCCCCATTCAAGTTGGTTTATGGGACTGATGCAATTTTTCCTGTTCAGTTATTTTTTCCTGTGGCTAAGTTCTTTCAGGAAGAGCAGACTGAGAAAAATGACATGGTAAGAAGGATGTTGGATTTGGTAGAACTGCAACAAGCTCACAAACAGTTAGTGGACAGATTAGAAGCTCATCAGATGTAGATCAAAAAGACGTTTGATAGAAAGGCAAAGGTGGACAGTTTTCAGATCGGTGACGGGGTTCTAAAGTGGGATGCTCTTAGGAAGGACAAAGGAAAGAATAACAAGTTCGATTCTCTGTGGACAGGCCCTTTTTTTATTACTCAGGTGCAAAACAATAACACTTTCATTCTGTAGAATCTGGAGGGTGAAGAAGTGTTCAGTGGCCCAGTAAACGAGAAATTTTTAAAACTTTATTTCGTCTAAGGCTGAAAAGCCTAGACATTGTAATGATAGTCTTAGTTTTTATTTTTCAATAACTCCATGCCCAATGGAAACACTAGCAGATAGTTTAGTTTTTGGGTTCTTTTTCAGGAAAGGCACTGATTCTATGGTTCTTGAAACCTCACAGGGAGGTGTTCATCCCCAATAGGAGCCAGTGTTAACTCCTCAAATAAATCGGTGGATTTTATTTGATTTTTAGATGATAGGTTGTGTTCCAAATTTAATTTCTAAATTTTTGTAAATAGGTTAGAGAGTCTGTATTTCGAAAATAATCTCAAAAGAAATGTTGATTTTGGTTCGATCAAGAAAAAGGCAAAATATCAGGTTTCGGTGGTTTAGGCGAGCCTCCAGTGTGCTCATTAACCACAGAAAGTGTTCATTTTCGACAGATAAGGGGTCGAAGCAGAAGGCAAGTAACCACCGAAAGTGTTTGAACGGGAAAAACAAAAGCTCGTGCTTTCACACGAGCCAGATGTCAAAGATCGACGCAATGATTAGAAATACAGCCGCCGAAAGCTCACCATGTGGGAAATGATGCACATTCGTGGCATCCATCCGAAAGGTCCGAAGCACCTGTGTCTTATCCATCACATTGATCATTTCAAATCCACACAGAGCGGTGATTGGCAGGTATGATTGCATGGAGCTACCCTCCATTTCAGTGGCAAGTACGTTAGCCATCATTACTAGGTCATTCCTTCATATGAAAACTCGATGAGTTATAATGAATCCCGAAGATCACTGAAGACAACCACAAGCCCATGATTTTATTAGAAAATCATATTTTTTTTAAATCCTGATCCCTCTTTCTCTGGCAAGTGTCAAAGGGTCACTAGATTCAGCAAGTATCCCGAGTCAAGGGAACCTGGTTGGGTTATCAGGTAAGATCAGAAACTATTCTCTTTCAAAGTTTCAGAAATACAAATGCCCCCGAAAATCTAAAGTTTAGGCATTCCTCAGCTAAATCGTCGTTCGAAAGTGAATCAATGTTTTAGTGAATTCATTAATCCTATGCTTTTGTCACCCGATTTCACTGGTTTTTCATAAGATATATCGACTGTATTCCTAGTTCCCAGAGCCATTGCCTCCCGAACACCTTGTTTCCCATAGTTTCAGGCACAGTCAGCATCGAGCCATGGAAAAAGCAAGTCCTGCTTTGAGATCCGAAGTGGATGGCATGTGGTATCTTGAAGCTCATCCGGAGGTAGCAGAATGTTTTAAACAAACCAGAGTTTTCACATACTATGAAAAATTGACAACCTTTCACCAACAAGTGGCCAAAGCTTTTGCCCTCTCCTATGATGGAAGGATTGCTAAAATAGGTAGGGACGAGATTATTATAGACGAAGCAACCATTGCTGAGTACACAGGGTTATCCAGAATGGGGGACTGTTGGTTTAAAATCTCCTCACCTTCAAATGTCGAATTCAGGTCGTATTTGTTACCAGTGCATAAAGCTTTGACGTGGAAGAAGGATATTCCCATGTCCTATATGGAATCAAAGTGGCAGTCCCTGCTGAGGGAAATTTTGGTATATATTACTTGTGAGGGGTGCTACAACAGGGTAATGTATTACCATTTTAAACTTCTGAATCATTTCACAGGCAGAGGACTGATAAACCTGCCTTACTTCTTTCACAAAACCCTGGCAAAGATGGCAAGACAAGTGAAAGCCTAGCCTGCTAAGGTTAGCAGTAGATTACCACATCAATGGATGATTACTCTTCTGGTGAGAGAAGCTTTGCAGAGGAAACACATTCAGTGGGGTTTCTTTTTGTTCTGGAATGAGTTTCAGATAGAAAAACCAGCATAGGCAGAAATTAAGAAGGCTAGAGGCAGGAAAGCTCCTACTCCCAAGAGTAGTCGCAGGAAAAGAAAAGGAATCTCAATTCCCAGAGATACTATAAAATAATCCCCTAGAAAAAAGGAAGGAATCAAGAGGAAATTACAGTTTGAAGACAAACAATCTAAAAACCCTGCCACAGGAAAAAGCCTTCTCAATCTACCTTACAATGACTCTGAATATGAGCAGGGGGTGGCAGAGACACAGGACAACTTGCAGATCAAACAGGATGCAAAATTGAATTCATATCTACCTCCATCAAATCCTCCAGAGACCCATAGGCAACCAGAAGCAAAAGCCTCCTCAAGCGGACCCAAGAAATGTAGAACACAAAAGATAAACAAGCTCCTACAAGAGATTTATGAGAGGGAAGTTCTGGAGAGGGTGATCAAAAAGGCCAACGCAGATCTCACTGACATAAATGTTGAACTGTTCAAAATGAATCAAACTCTTAGAGAAAAACATGACAAAATTAAAGATAGAAACAAAGCCTTGATCAAAGAAAATATGAAACTATACAGGCAGCTCAGGATTCTGAGGCTCAAGTTAAAGGAGTTTGAATCACCTGAAGAGAAACAAACTGGGTTGGACACTTTGGCTAATTTAGCCACAACTATAATAGATGTGCCAGAACTCCCTACACAACCAAAAAACGTTCGTAGGTCTGCATGAACCAGGACTGCAACATCTAAGAAATCTTGAGCATTCGAAAGAGGAGCCAGGATAAACATTTTTGCAGTTTTGAAATTTCTTCAAAGTTTAACTTTTGGTGGTTTAGGCAAGCCTACGATGTGCTCATTAACCACTGAAAAGAGGTGCTTTCGGTGGATCACTCACAATGGATCTTTCCCAGATAACCATCGAAAGCCTGTGTGTCCAGAATGGGACGAGTTTTTACACAGATCAAGGATTTTCGAGATGAAAATATTCAGGATCTTTTCAAATGAATGTCTAATGAATTATCAAGTCCAGCCCAACAATTATTTTTAACAAATTGTGAAGAAAGGAGTTATTTCAAAGGTTTATGGACATCATTAATTAAGGCATAAAAGCAGGACACCTGGCCACATCAGCAAATTCAACTTAGTCTCTATTTGAAAGTTATCATTTAGCCTTGGGAGGTTGTTCTACACTACACCAACAATTAGCAAAGAGAAATCTGGGATTTGCCTTATTTTGGGGAAGCATCCCAATTCTTTTGCAACTGAATTTTGACTTACTATTTTTAGTATATCTGATCCTTGTTTTTAGGATCTTAGAACTACTTTGTAATGCTATAAAGCTTAGGATAGAAGATGAACCAAGGGTTCTATTTTGGGTTCTACATGCTGCTACTGTAACTAAGACTCATTCTTAATATATGAAACATTGCAAGCTTATTTCATTTGTGTTTTCAGACCTTCTTCTCTATTCTCTGATATCTTATGAGTGAATGTTCTTTATTGATGCTTATTCAATCTACATGTGACTATCATCTCACTAATTGATTGACTAAGTTGAGAATCATAAGTTATTTCCTTAGTTTTTAAACCCATTGTGCTTATTGTTTATATGAGTATAATCTGGTTCAACAACTACCTTCTGTTCTATTTGATCAACTTTTTCTGATTGCATTCTTAGAAGGCCTTTGTTGTGGGGTATTCTACCCTATGGACTAATAAGCTAGGGCTCTAAACTTATACACAGATCATGACCCTCAAGACTTAACTTTCAACCTTCTACCCAAATCTGAAACCTCGATTTTCACATGCACACAAAAGAAGAATGAACCAACCTTTTTCCGATGGCTGAAGTAGATCCTCCGTTGAACTTCTTATCCCCTTGCTGCTGCTGCTCCTTCCAAAAGCTTCCCTGCAATCAAGAAAAGACTATACATGCATGCCACTGATCTATTCTAAGGTTAGAGATAAAAACACAAATCAAATAACATAGATAAGACTCATGTATTCGGGACGGGAAAAGTATCTTTTTATTAACTTCAATATGAACCAACTTACAATGATTTCTGAGGCCGGTCACCGTTCCACGATCCTGATCCTGGGCTCTTCCTCTTCTTTTTGTCCTTCAACTGCTGCTGCATGAATTTCTCCTAAAGCTTGAGGCAAGGCTAAAGGGTTGGGACAAAATTGGCTTGGCAATTTGGCAGAGTTTCTTTACTATATTTTTCCTCCTTTTGAATAGTACCCCTACCCCTCCTTTTATAGGCTAGAAGGAGCTAGGGTTTTTGGCAAACTCTCGGCCATGCATGGCTTGGAGTTCCAGTTAACTAACAAAAAGCCTCGTGTCCTGGCGGAAACTTTCCTGATTTTTTGCTTTGTTAGGTACCCGCGGGCTGTTTTGGGCTAGCCCGCGGATGCCCGCGTGTAGTAAAAGGACAGCAAGAGGATGCCCACTCCCAGTGAGAAGTTAGGACGTGGGTTGCTTGTTTTAAGTGGTTTTTTGAGGATTTGTTCAGCATGGCTTTGGCTAGGAAGAGGCATGAGTTGGCCTGATGCCAGGTACACCTGTGTGGTGCATTTTAGGGTTATAACAGCCTTGTGATTGTTTAATATTACTAGACAGTCCCAAAGACACAGTCCAGCCCCTAGATATTCATCTTGATCCAAAAACCACATCCATTATTGAGAAAATTTCTTCAAAAGAGTTAGTTACCAGACATCTCTGACTTATAGCCTAGGAGAGTTTCCTGGAGTGATAACAAATTGGCGTCGTTGCCGGGGAGAGGAGATCGAAGCTCAACTTCTTTGGGAGATGACATAGATCTAGTTCTTGATGATAGATAAGAAGTAGACACTATCAGGTTGTACATTTTCTATCTGGCAACTCCATTGAAATGAAGTGGCTTCTAAAAGAGCTCACACCAGGGCGAGCCCAGAAGGCCCATTGACAACATCAGTTCTTGATCCAGAGAAGATCATCAGCGAGGGAAAAGCTTTACAAAGACAAGCTTCTGGATCTGCAAGTGCAAGTGAGTCAGGTATTCCAACTGATACTCATCCTTCCATATTTAATAAGCCTTTGATTGAATCCCCTGCTGAAATTCAAGATTCCCACGAAATAAAAAATTCATCTCAAGTTTCTAAGTTAGAAGAACCTTCATTTTCTTCTAATATTACTGATTTTGTCCTTGAGATTGACATTTCATCCCATCCAAAAGAATTGAATACAAAATTCTCCAAACAGAAAGAAAATTCCTCTTCATCTTCTTTCGATTCATCACCCATCAAACCTTCGAAAGGTATCTTATACACTCACACCAATATTCCTGTCCTTGAAGAAATTCTCCATGATCTGTCCTCTAATGGTGAAGAGAATTTAGCATTGTTGCTTGGTCAATTTTATAAAGCCTCTTATTTTTCAACGGTCTTGGAGCCTTCTGCTCAAGACGAAGTGAGACAGCCATTCATTTCTAACTCAGGCAGCTCATCTCCTCCATCATCTCCCACAAGTTCCTCATCGGTATCAATCTCCAAAACTGTCATGGTTGCCCCTTTGACTAGGATGTAACAGATCTTGGCAAACAGATATGCCCCACTTGTTTTTCCAAATCCCTTGTCGGCCATGCCAACAGGTGACTATCAGAAATATATGCCAAAGTTTACAGGAGCAGGGGAGTATACTGCTGAAGAACACATTGAAGCTTTTTATGCTTATGCAGAAAACATAAATACTTCGGAAGAAGATGTGCGGACTAGAGTTTTTGTTCATAGTTTGGATGCCCAAGCCCGAAAGTGGTTCAAAGAGCTACCAGCAAATTCGATCACTGGCATTGAACAATTAGATGAAGTTTTCTTGAAGCATTGGGGAGAAAGAAGAGATCTATTATACTACATTTCTGAGTTTGGAAATTTGAAGAGGGATGATGGAGAGTCAGTTTCAAACTTCATCAAGAGATTTAATAAAATGTTTGGTAAGATCCCTGCAGATATTAAACCAAGCGATGCATAAACAAAGATCACATTCTCTGTTGCCTTTGATTTAGAGTTTTGTCTTATCCTTAGAGAAAGACGATCAGCCACGCTTGCTTTAATGCAAGATGCCACACTCGAGGTTGAATCTAACATTACAGCATCTCAGAAGCTTAAAGGAAGGGCTGAGAAGAAGAAGTATGATGTTGAATCCTCTTCTTTTTCAAATAGTAAAATGGAAAAGATGGCTAAGATGTTGGATAGTCTGACATCCGAAATGTCCAAATTGAAAGTCCAAAATCAACAACCAGCAAGGGCAAAAGAGAAAAATTCTTTTGCCCCCAGAAATCCAAATGCTTTTCCTTACAGAAGGAATAATCCACAAGTTCAGATCCTTCAAAGAGATAGGAATCTAGTTGATGATCAGAGGGTCAGACCACCTTTTCAAAATGCAGTGTTAGATGAAGAGCAACAACCCCCTCACGATGAAATTGAATATGCTGATGAGATAAATTGTTTTGGTGATGAAAATGATTCTTCATTTTTGACACAGGTAGACTATGAAGAAGCCCTGATGGATCAACAAATTCAAGAGGCAGGTCCTGAAGGAGCAGTCTACTTGACAGATGATCAGAAAGGTTACAACTTAAGGTCCAAGAAGAATGTTGTCCCAAAAGCATACATCGATGCTCCTGTGGAGGACAAGGAAGATTCTTCTCCTGTGAAGAGTAAAGAGGTTGTTGCCAAGCAGCCTCCTGCTCCTGAAAAATAGACCCTCCTTCCAGCAAAACAACTGAAGAAACAAATTCAACCCCCAGTCATGGAGCAAGTCAGTCTCAAGGCTCCTTCCAATGAGGTAAAGGTTTCAGACAGACCATCTCTTTCTTTCAATTTTGAATCAGAAATTCAAAAGGTCAAGATACCAATGCCTTTAACTGAACTCATGAAGAATGAAGTCTTTAAAGCATCCATCTTAAAGTCTCTTGAGCCTAGGACCTCTCCATCAGATGATTTCGTTAACCTACAAGATGATCAGCCTAAAGTGACCATAGGGCCCATGATAGAAGACCGTGACGATTCTTGTCTGCCATTTTATATATCCTTAAATGTCCATGACAAAATCCTTCACAATTTTTTACTTGATTCTGGGGCATCACATAACCTTATGCCAAAGGCGGTGATGGATGAGCTTGGTCTCGAAGTCACCAAACCATATCAAGATCTGTTCTCCTTTGATTCTAGAAAGGTCATATGTCTCGACCTCATCAAAGATATGGTTATAAACCTTGCTCAACTGCCAATGAGGAGTATGGTTATGGGTGTGGTGGTTGTTGATATTCCACCTAAGTTTGGGCTGCTTTTGTCTCGTTCATGGGGGAAAAGATTAGGAGGTACATTGCATATGGATCTGTCATATGCTGCGATTCCAGTGTTTGGGGGGGAGATGAAAAGACTTTATAGGGAAAATCAACTTGCTTACATCATCAGCAATGGAAATAATTCTGTCAATCATCCTATCTATGCGGTGGATACAGATTTTGGTTCATGCATCCTTCAGATTGATGATGGTCAATCAACTTCTATGCAGCTAGTGAAGCCTATTGAACAGTAGTCTGAAAGTGAAGACATTTCATTCTGGACTATGTACTTTGATGGGGCCAACACTAAGGATTCAACAGGTGTTGGAGTAGTTCTGATCTCTCCTTCAAAGGAGACCATATCTTTATCTTTCAAGCTCGACTTCAGAACTACCAATAACATAGCAGAGTATGAGGCTCTGCTGTTGGGATTAAATTCAGCCAAAGAGATGGGGATAAAAGGTTTGAAGGTATTGGGAGATGCAAACCTCATCATACAACAGGTAAATAGCACCTTTCAAGATAATCATGTCAGATTAAAGGCTTACAGAGACGAGGTATGGAAAGTGCGTGATTCTTTTTCTGTTTTTGAAATTTCATATATACCAAGTGATATGAATCAGCTCGCTGATTCTCTCACTGTTTCAGCCAGCACATTCATTCCGCCCATGCCCCCTAAGCTCAGTTATGAGATTCAAGTAAAATATCAACCCTCCTTGCCTGATAATATCAAATATTGGAAAGTATTTGAAGATGATGATGAAATCAACAGATTTCTCCAAGTGGTAGATGAGTTTTCTGAGTTGCATATTGATCAATAGAATATAAATGAAGAAGAATCACAGGAACCTGAGCTAAGGAAAAAATTGGGTTAGCATGATATTGTCCAGCTACCCAACAATTATATACCTCAAGGTTTGGTGCCATTGGAAAGGATTTTTTATCAGAATGATGTCCCTTACAAACCAGACAAAAAGGAGAAAGATCCAGCTGTTCAAGAGCATAACATAGGAGGTAAAATCCAGCCCAAGTTTATAAATTTGTCTTCCGAATTGACTACTAATGAGAAATCAAAATACTGTAGTTTTTTGAAGGAGTTTTCTGATGTTTTTTCTTGGAAATATAGCGATTTAAAGACTTATGATCCCGATATCATTCAGCATAAAATATCTCTTGAAAAATACACCATTCCTTTCAAACAAAAGCTCAGACCTATCAGTCCTCTTCTGCTGCCAGTAATTGAGAGAGAAATTAAAAAACTCCTAGATGCCAAGATCATAATTCCCTTGAGATACTCCAAATGGATTGCCAACCTGGTGATAGTAAGGAAGAAAAATGGTGAGGTCCAATTGTGTGTAGATTTCAGAAACTTAAACAAATTCTCTAAGAAGGACAACTATCCTCTTCCCAAGATGGAACACTTATTACAGAGGATTTCAGGGGCAAAGGTCATGTCTTTTCTTGATGGCTTTTCCAGTTACAATCAGATTTCTGTCCACCCTGATGACCAGGAGAAGACTGCATTTACCACACCCTGGGGTACCTTTATGTACGCCAAGATTCCCTTTGGATTAATGAATGTCGGGGCCACCTTCCAAAGGGCCATGGATATAGCCTTTGTGGGAGAAAAGGACAAGTTTGTCCTCATATACCTTGATGATATTACAGTGTATTCCAACAGCCATGAGGAGCATCTGAAACATCTGAAAAGAGTGTTCTTAAAATGCAGACAGTTCGGGATCTCATTGAATCCAAAGAAATCCTAGTTTTCCCTAAGGAGGGGTAAGCTCTTAGGCCACATCGTCTCAGCAGAATGTGTAATGATTGATCCATCACGAGTGGAGGCAATTCAAAATCTGTCCTTGCCGAGGTCAAAGAAGGACATTCAATCACTGCTTGGTAAGATAAATTTTGTGAGAAGGTTTGTGCCCAATTTTTTTGAATTAGTCAAACATATAACATGCATGCTAAAGAAGGGGTCTGAGGTAAAGTGGACGGACAACGTGAGAAATTCCTTTCAGGATATCAAGCAAGCGATCATCAAATCTTTGATTCTGATTAGCCCAGATTACAATAAGACTTTCTACGTCTTTTCCTTTGCTTCCTATGACACAGTGGCAGCAATCCTGCTTCAGAAAGATGAGGAAAATTTTGATCATCCCGTGGCTTTCTTCAGCAAAACACTCAGGGATGCTGAACTAAGGTATGACCCTATCGAGAAACAAGCTTATGCTCTTATTAAAGCTCTAAAATCATTCATAATTTACATCCTTCATTCAAACTCATCACATACGTCCCTTCATCGTCTGTAAAAGATGTTTTGACTCAGCCGAACATTGAAGGAAAGAGAGCTAGATGGATTGCAAAAATGATTGAGTTCAATATTGAAGTAAAGCCCACAAAGTTGGTAAAAGGCCAAGGCCTTGCCAAGCTTTTAACGGAGGAAAATCATAAACTGCTGGATATTAATTTCATAGGAGAAAGCTTAGAAAAATTATAGACAGAGTTGGTAGCGGAAGGGCAGCATGATAGTCAACAAGTGGCAGAGCACTTGTCTTCTCGTGAATGGTATTCTGGCATCATTCATTTTCTGCAAAAGCTTTGTAATGATCCCAAGCCAAATTCTTTCTTGGAATCACTAACTACTACTAATTTATTGAGTTTTTAAGTGCATACAAGATTCATCAACACATGGAGATCACAACACATGGAGATCACAATATATTCAAGATGTAGAAGCACAAGCAAAGATATGACCTTTTTATTATGAGCAATGTAAGATCAATACAATAGATGGTTGATCTGGCATAAACCTCAGATGGACGTACAAGCAATAGATATGAGCTGCTACAAAATGCTCCCAACAATACAAAATGAGCCTCCAAAGGTTGGATATACAATGAAGAATAAATCAAGCAGATCTGAGCAGTACTAATGCTCAACCTCCAAGTTGGAAAGTGCCACGTCCTGCTAGAATGCTGAAGCCATGAATAATTCTTCCCTGCTACCAAAAGTGTCCAATCATCCCAAGAAATATGCCAAATGAGAGATCGGGAAACTGCAAAGAAAACCCAGATGTCCAAATTCCCAAATACACTCTCAAACTCCGTAGATCTGAATTCTCCACTAAATGGTGTGCCCCACTGGATGACTGAAACCCTAGCTGGTTTGACCCTGATGAAGGAGATCCCCAAATGATCTGAAACTCTCCAAGAATATAGATCAAGTGGTGGTAAGAACAACCCAGGTGCCCGAATCTCCAAGATCCCTCTCAATCGATGTAGATCTGAAATCTCCACTGAATGGTGTGCCCCACTGGATGACTGAAACCCTAGCAGGTTCGGCCCTGATGAAGGAGGCCTCCAAATGCTCTAAAAATCTCCAAGAATATAGATCGGGCTATGAGAATCCCATGGGAGAAGTTTCGGGCTCAGATCTCAAGCAGATCTCCCTAGATCTGAGTTTTACTGAATCACAGGATGTCCCCTATGGCTCCGAGACATCCCAATCTGCAGACAAATGTAGAATGATGATAACCCTCCAGAAAATCCCTCAAACTGATGGTCATGCCCCTACAAACAAAACCCAACTGTCGGAATGGCCCTAGGCCCTCAAGATAAGCTGGATCGAACCTCCCTCGATAAACTGG
>CBVK0100462436.1:0-12174 GCA_900067695.1 Picea abies
TTTTGAGGGCCTAAATGAAGTTTTTTCAATATTAAGGTTCTTAATGATTTCTTAAGGCATAATTGAGCCCCAAAAATGAATCTCCTCGACAATACCTTTCCAACGAGCTATCACACGCCTAAAATGGAGATCGTATGCAAAAGTTACAACCCCAGGAAGTTGATGTACTCACTTACCCAAACAGGGCCCACATGACTTTTGACGCTTCATCTCCTAGGGTTAGGTTTTTGGATGTCTAGGACTTTTTGCATTCCCATTTATTGTAAAAATGCCTTCAAATCCTCATTATAATCATCTTCTTGTGAATGCGAGTAGTCGTCACATCTCTTCTCAGAGATAAGCTGCCACCATTCTAGCGAGTCTTTCACTCTGTATTTTGATAGTCTCTGTAAATTTATTTGATTAATAGAAAACATGTATTACTGTATATCTGTGTTTATGGTTGTATCTCTGATACATTTCTGTTATATTATTGAATATCTGGAATATCTCTGTGCATTTCTTTATTATATCTCCGCTCTCATTTCGTGCCGAAAATAATCCGGATCAGTGGTATCAGAGCAGGATGCTCTTGATCGTTTTTTTAGTGCATGTCCCCGACAAGGTCGGAGTATAGAAAGTTGGGTCTCGAGCTTGTCTCTCTTGAAGACAATCACTCTCACACACCCAAGAAACCCTCAATGGCGGAAGAAAAGAAAAACGACGGAGCAGACGATCCTATCGATCTGTTGCTTGAGCAAGCTCTCACACGACAGAGGGACGAAATGATGGAGAATTTTTCCCACATCCTTCAATGCCTGCCAATAGCATCAGGTGCATATTCATCAAGCAGCCACTTTGGAGGCACCTTACCTTTCAAGGTACAAGTTAACTTTGATATTCCTGTATTTGAAGGACAAATAGATGCAGAAGCCCTAGAAAAATGGTTGACTCTGCTAGAAGGTTATTTCTCTGTTCACAATTTTTTCGACAAAGAAAAGATCACCTTCACACTCCTTAAAGCTCTCCCTCATGTCAAACATTGGTGGGAAACTTATTGGGAGCAAAGTTCCACAGAGGAGTCCTGAATATATGGGGTCGATCCCACTTGGGATTTTTTTGTGGATGCGGTAAAGGAACAATATTACCATGTTGGCAACTATGAGGACCAGTACATGAGATGGACCACACTGCAGCAAGAGAGGGGCCAAGTACTTCCAAATTTCACTAATACCTTCCATACCTTGTGCACCAAGCTAGGTATCAAATACTCTGAGCGACATTTGGTTCTGAAATACTGTGGGGCTCTACACAAATACATCCAAACTTAAATGGATTTTCTTTACATCTCATCACTCGGTGTTGCTTATCGATATGTTGTCAAAATCGAGAATAAATTTAAGCACCAGAACAAATGAGAGTTTGGGTCTACAAATCTGCAACAACCAAAGTATGACAAAGATGTCCCTAACAAACAGTCTCCTAAAAACCAGTCCAAGACACAGGAAAAGAAGGGTCACGGGAAGACAAAGAAGGACACCAGAAAATGGTGTGAGTTCCACAAAATCCCCTGGCACAACACCGATGAATGTCGCTCAAAATAGTCATTGGTGGCCGAGATCAAAGACAAGGAGCCAAACCTTGATTCAGAATCTGATTCTGAAAATAATGGGAAAAGACAGATCATTGACACAGACCCCACTGCTATTTTCGTGACCGCAACAATTCAACCAGAAGAACCAACAAATCCTAAAGAGGGGGAGCGCCTTTTTCATTCATAGATGTGGGTGAAGGGCACCCCACTGCATTTTATTGTTGATAGTGGAAGCCAGAAAAACATCATCTCATGAGTCAACAGAGGTTGTCAAACAGTTGGGATTGTCAACAACACCACACCCACAACCATACAACATCAGGTGGCTTCGGTAAGGACAAGATCTCCATGTCAGACAGCAGTTTCAATTGTCATACGGCATCCATCCCTTCAAGGATGAGGTATTATGTGATGTTGCCCCACTAGATGTTTGTGATGTTCTCTTGGGCCAACGATATATGTGGAAACACCATGCTATCTATGAGTCTCAACCCCGTACTGTCATTGTTACTTTGGGGGGTCATCTCTACAAGATACCAGAGGTAGTTCCAATGACTGCCCCACCTAAACAGTGCTGCAAGGTAGTATCTCATACTGCAAAATTCATCTTTTTTACAATCTGTTCAAAAAGTGAACAGAAGGATATTGCAACCACCACAACTTCGACCCAAACACCTTCTATCCAACAGAAGTAGGTCGATAAGGTTGTGGCAAAGCAAAAATATTCCTTTTGCACATAGTCATCTAAAATATCCAGACTGGTTAAAAAGGTCCAAACCTTCCAGCCAAAGGTTCGTGATAGCCTTCACCAAGCTAATCAATGCCACTTCTCCAGCAAGGCAAGTAGATCACCAAGATTCAGATTCAACAATCACTTTCCCCTCTCCCTTGGGAACTCAACGCAATGGAAACCATTTCTTCCTAAGGAGGGAGGATTGATCCAGGTGGATATCAGTGGCCACCCACCTTTTTCGACTGGCTCAAAACAGTTATCTGCCAATTTTGGCAATTTACTATCTTTAGCAGGTTTTAACTTCCAGGGCCATTTTGAGGACCTAAATGAAGGTTTTTCAATATCAAGGTTCTTAAAGATTGATAAAAGCATAATTGATCCCCCAAAATGAATCTCCATGACAATACCTTTCCAACGAGCTATCACATGCCTAAAACGGAGATCGTATGCAAAACTTACGACCCGGGGAAGTTGATGTACTCACTTACCCAAACGGGGCCCACATGACTTTTGGCGCTTCATTTCCTAGGGTTAGGTTTTTGGATGTCTAGAAATTTTTTCATTCCCATTTATTGTAAAAGGCCTTCAGAGCCTCATTGTAATCATCTTCTTGTGAATGCGAGTAGCCGTCACATCTCTTCTCAGAGATAAGTTGCCACCATTCTAGCGAGTCTTTCACTCTATATTTTTATAGTCTCTGTACATTTCTTTGATTAATAGAAATCGTGCATTATTGTATATCTGTGTTTATGGTCTCATCTCTGATACATTTCTGTTATATTATTGAATATCTACAATATCTCTGTGCATTTCTTTATTATATCGCTGCTCTCATTTCGTGCTGAAAATAATCCGGATCAGACAGAGATTCAAAAACCTTAGAGGTATAACTCTTGTCAAGGGAAAGGATGACTGCCTCACCCTCAATAAAAACTACCCTGCACAAGCACACTACTAACAATTCAACAACAAGCATGTGAACGCGAGCTGTGTAGATCCAGAGGGTGTGTACATGCATGCTAGCCTTATACAGGCCGCATGTATCTCTAAAACTCTGAAAAAAATAAAAACAGACAATCCAAACCAGGAAGAGACCACTGATATTGAGAACTAGGATCTCTTGAAGGCTTAGAAACTCTCTTTAACAGAATAAAGAAAATAGTGTAAGGAAAAAATTTGTAAAAAAAAACAATCTGAGATGAGACTGCAAACAACCTAGACTAGAAAGAGTTCCAAAAAACCCCTGAGAATGACTGATTCTAACAGGGAAGAGGATGACTGACTTCAAAAAATTTCTAGAATCTACACGCTATTGTTACTTCTTCAGCTAGCATTTACACATGGGCTATAAGAAAGTAGGGTGCAGGTACACGCGTGCAGACCTTAAGCAGGCCGCGTGTACCTCTGTGGGTCTTGAAAAAACACAGTCAAAAAATAACAGAGATAGTTGGTATGGAAGACCAAACTCTCTGTTAGCTCAGACTTTGCAGAAACTTCAAAAAACAGGAAAGAAAACCAGTCTTTTAAAACTACCCAAAAATATTCCCAGGAACCCTAGAGACTTCCCCAGTATGGTCGCCAATTTTTTTGTGGTGGGAAATCCCCCTACAGACTAGCATTTCAGGTTATATTATGCATGCAAATAAGACCGAAAGAATCCTACTTTCTACCGTCATCCCAAACTTAATCCCCATTTCTTTCAAGAAAATACATGGTTAAACGGGCATACCTTGTTCCAGATGTTCAATATCGATCCTTCTTCATGCTTGATCACCTACTAGTAGCTATCCTCCCAAGACTGAACTACGTACAAAACAAGAAACAAACTCTACATGCATTTGTTCTACAGATTAATGGGTTAGAGATTCAAACATATATTCACTAAACTATGAAGAACTCATATAGTGGGATGGAAAAAGAATTTCTTTATTATTAACTTTAATGAATTAACTTACAATGTCGAGACCGACCACTGCTCCATGAACCTGATCCTAGGCTCCTCTTCAAATGTCCTCCAACTTCTTTTCTTTGTATCTCTCTTTGAACAAGGATGGCTAAAGGGTTGGGACAATGGGAATGTGCAATTGGGCAGAGTTTATTTACTCTTATTCTCCTCTTCCAAATGGGACCCCTAACCCTTATTTTATAGGCTAGAAGAAGCTAAGTATTTGGACGAACCCTCGGCCATGCATGGATGAAAGATTCAGTTAACTCACCCAAAGTTGTGTGTTCCATCAACAACTTTCCTTTTTCATACTTTTGAAGGTCCATGCGGGCTGTAGTGGGAAAACTAGCGTGGACACTGTAGATCCACGTGGGTTGTAGTGGGTCAGATAGCATGGACTTTTAAAAATGGAGTTTTTAGAAGAGTTGTTCAGTAGTGTTTTGGCAAAGAAGGAATCTGAGATGGCTTGATGCCAGGTAAGCATGTATGGTGCAAATTAGGGTTATAACAAAAGGATTGTTCAAAGGATTCAAAAAAAATCTGAACTTTAGTACAACTTATCATCTTGAGTCTGATGGACAGACATAGAGGGTGAACAGAATAATATAAGACATACTAAGAATGTATGTTATGGACAAAACATCAAGATGGGAAGACTACCTGCACTTGGTAGAATTCACCTACAACAATGGGTATCATGCATCATTGAAGATGAGCCCATTTGAAGCACTTTATGGAAGAAAGTGCAATACTCCAGTGAGTTGGGATAATCCAACTGATAGAACAGTAGTTGGGCCAGAGTTTCTCAAGGAGATGGAGGACCAAATGATAAAAATTAAGCAGAATTTGAAAGCTACCTAGGACAGGCAGAAAAGTTATGCTGATAAGAATAGAACCCACACAGAGTTCAAAGTGGGTGATCATGTTTTCCTAAAAGTGAAAGCTAATAGGAGTTCCCTGAAGCTGGGAAGTTGCGCCAAGTTGGCAGCCAGATTTTGTGGGCTAGTTGCATATATGCTTGCATTACCTGCATCCATGACTATACGTAATGTGTTTCATGTTTCATTTCTTAAGAAATATATACCAGATTCTAATCATGTTATCGATTGGAATGTGATTCAAGTGGAACAAGAAGGTGTCCTGCAAGTGCATCCTATGTGCATATTGGATAGGAAAAACAAACAGCTCCGGAATCAAGCTATAGGGCTTGTAAAGGTCCAGTGGACCTGGTACGGTCCTGAGGACGTGACATGGGAGCATGAAGATGTTATGTGGGTAGAGTACCCACATCTTTTTGAATATTTTGAAAATCTTACAGATGCAGTGTAAAGTTGCACTAAGGACAGTGCAAAAATAAGGGGAGGGGATTGTAATGTCCCCAAGGCCGAGCCCTGTTGTAAAACTTGCATTATGAATTGTAATTATGTTTTACAGGTTGGTGAGCCAAGTTTATATAATCTGGTGGGATTATGTGATTATTAGGCCAGAGAGCCTAAGTGTTGAAGGTCAGGAGCCTGATTCTTTTTGTACATGTAACTATGCACATTATTAATAAAGATAAACATATTTGCGTGTGGAATGACCACGATGAATGAGTGATGGGGGACTAAGAATCCACAAAGCCTGGGTAAGGGATTGGGGGCTGGAAGGTAGGAAAGAGAGGCTAAGTGTTGAGCCTAGGGGCTTAAGTTCTTGGGAATAATATTTTAATATTATTCCAAAAGCTATGTTAAATGTGATGTTTTTACCCTAAGTTCTTTGGAAGGACGAGTGACTTCCAAATGGGAAGGAACGAGCTTCATGGGTGACAAGTGTCAATTCTAGTGCATGTAGTAAAAATTGCTGAGTTGAGACATGATGGGGGTCCTCCTCCATTCAACGGTGGATAGTCTGAACCGTGAATCTCGTCTTACCTCTGCAAGAATACCCTCACGCAACTTTGAAACTGAAAGGGCCTATGTTGATTTTTGGAGGAGCCAGTACACCCTCTGTTTGAACCTTTGAGTCTGTGTTCAACCTCTTCATGGATTGCTTGTCATGCATCCCTGAAACCAGAGATGTGAATCTATCCTGTGTTGCTGGATTGAGAAAACCAAAGTGTCTCGTTCTTGTTGAGCCTTGTTATGTTGTTGCCCCTATCTATTGTTATCCTTGGGTGTCTGTGTCTATGTTCCAGTGGATTGTGGTGGACGTGCAGTGCTTGACTGCATGTGTCTTTTTGGCCAGCACATACAACACTCTCTCTAGGTGAGAGAGGTGGTTGAGGTTGAAGGGATAGGTTGCCTGTCCTGTGAGTGACTCTCTCCAGGTGAGAGAGTGCACGAAGGAAGGAGAGAGCTCTTGGAAGGAACCATATAGCTTCCACAAAGCTCAGAGATTTTTGGTCTGGTCTGTTGCTAAAGCCCAAGGCAAGGGAGGTTAGCAGCCAAAGGACTGTCTAGGTGACAGAGAAGGTGTATGCTCCTGGGGTGGGACAGGCATGTGGGGAAGGAGAGTCTATGGGCAATGGGCATAAGTGGTTCCTAGGAGAGAATCCTTCTTCTGTGACTGTGAGTCTTCCTGTAAACCTTACCTAGCATAGGATTCCCTACTCGGTGGAGCTTAGTCCCAACTCGGGGGTGACCTACTGCTGAGAGTGATGAGCAGCGCAGTCTAAGGCTGGGAGGTTCGTGGAAGGTCTACAAATAGTTGGTGATGTGTGAAAGTTTCAAAGATAAGTATCAGCTTATGCTTAATATTATGTTTTGCATGCCTGTGATGATTATATGTATCATGTATTCTATTGTGCATATGGATTATTGTTAATGCCAAGGATTATTTATGTTAGCAGTAATCTTGTGATTACTTTGAGTTAAATGTGTTTAATTTGATTTAAATGCATGTTATTAATTAAGTATGAGAATGATGTTGTTCTGCACAGTAGCGTTGGACCGGCTAGTGGGGTTGACGGCCAGGCACGTTATAGCTTGGGAATTTATCCATGATCACATAGTGATTATCTTCCATGTAGATTCTGTATCATTTTTGTAATAGTTGTCTTGTTCTCATCATATTATGCTTCAGACCAGAAACATAATATACACCAGACATGAATTTTTGTTCTCTTTGCTTGGTTAAGATGTTTATACTTCCTTTTCCTAAGACAGTGACTTGGATATATGATCCAAGTGTAACCTTGGTTTGGACTAACTCATCCAAACTAGAAAACAATTCTATGTTTCCTATCATGTGGTTACTGCAGCCTGAATCTAAATACCATATGTCACATGGTCTTGCTTGAGCAACATTGCTCTCAATTGGTGACACTATATTAGGCATTTCTACAATGCTAGGAATTTCTAAAGCATGTGCCATAAACATAGGGCGAGTTTGGTTATTTTTGTTGTTTGACTGATCTTGACTTTGCTTGTACTGATTATATTGTCTGTTCCTGCACTCATATGCATAATGTCCATAGTTTTTACAATAATGGCATTGAATCTTTGATTTTCCAGTTCTTTGACAGCTTGACTGACTATTACTTGGGTTTTGACCTCTTCCACCAGCATTTCCAGGATTGTTATTGCATCCACTTCTATCAAAACTTCTTCCTCTGCCTCTAGAGTTATATCTCCCCCTTCCTCTTCCACGAATTATAGATGACTGCATGGAAAATGCATTCTCTAATGAAATATTTGACCTATTCAATCTGTGTTCATGATTGATGAGGGAAGCTTGTAGTTCATCTAGACTAAATTGACTCAAGTCTTTTCCTTATCCTAGAGTCACAACGAAGGTGTCAAACATAGGAGGAATACTCCTAAGTACCTTCTCAACAAATTTTTTGTCTTCTATGGTTTCACCATGAGACTTAATCTAGTTTATCAGTCCAATGACATGGGTGCAGAATGAATCTATTGTGTCTGAATATTTCATTGACATAGTTTCAAAATCTCTTCTAAGAATCTATATTTTTGTAGTCTTTAATTTATCCATACCCTGATAAGAGGTTTGTAATATTTCCCATGCTTCCTTGGCTTGCTCTGTTGATGCAACCCTTGGAAGTATGCTCTCATGCATGGCTTGATGTATGTAAAACAATGTTTTTCCATCTTTCTTTCTTGGATATTTCAAGACATCTTTCTCATCTTGTGTGAGGGCATTGTATGTTGCCTGATATACTAGTTCCACATAGCCATTCTCGACTATATCCCATATGTATTGACCTTAGAAAAATTCCT
Organism: Picea abies; assembly: GCA_900067695.1. Taxonomy (NCBI): domain Eukaryota; kingdom Viridiplantae; phylum Streptophyta; class Pinopsida; order Pinales; family Pinaceae; genus Picea; species Picea abies. The sequence goes on from CBVK0100462436.1 coordinate 8,472, forward strand.
TCATGGTCAAGGACCACATCTCAAAATTCTTTCTTGTAAAAGTGGGAGGTTGCAGATTTGAGGTAGAAGCCATATTTCAATTTTCAACAGAGTTTCTACTCTTAAGATTGTTCCGATAGAACCTGCTCTAATACTGGATCTTGGATCAATAGAGCACGTAGTATACTCTGCACAACACTGTTTCAAATATTTTGCACCAAACAAGCTACGCGACATAGTTTTCAAAACCACTGCGTAGTGTACAGACTACTCAGTTTGTTGCACGTTGTGAATACACACACATAATTAAATGATTTATGAATGCGAAATAACACAGTGATTTGCTTAGCACATAAACTCATAAATAAGATAGAAACTTTTCAATACACAAAATGCTTGATATTAATGAACTTTGGTGCAGTGCGCGTGATTACAGATTACAATACTAAGATGATCTTTGGCTCAAATGAATTTTTCTGCTGACTTCACAGACACAGAGCCTGTGCTCAGACTTCTTCAACTCCTCATCTAATGTTGGTTCTCAGTTGTTCTCTCTACCTCTCTTTTATGCTCTGCATCAATTGCTTCTCTTCAACATCATCCATCAACTAACTAAATGACTCAGACTTATATAGACTCCGGCTGAGACTTCCTACAGAAACTAAGATCAAATCAACATTAAACATGACCATAACTATGACTGACTCTTCAACCACTTAATTGAACTTGAGAATATAGAAATCGGATCCATTTATAGCTTCTTGCTTGCCGACTGAATTTTGAGTAAATGTATAACTTTGCACTTACAGACTATCAAACTTACTTACTGACAATTCGACTACTAACAGAATGACTGACAGACAAATCGGCGGAGACATAAAGATATCACCAACTTGTAATTACTATTTCCAACAATCGACACCTCATAAGAGATAAAACAAGGAGGAAAAATAATATCTAATACACACTTAGGAAAAAAACTATATCATCTAATGTGAAATCCATAAAGGTGGTGCATGAATTGTGATGCAAACCCCCCCATTCACGTTCTCTCCTCGGGGTTGCTCAACCTCTCGGTCTAGGATCATTCAATCACTTGATTCAAATCGAATTTTTAGTTCCTTGCTGGAACCCAATTCAAATTTCACATGTCCCTCTTCCTCAAAAGTGCAGGTTCCATCAGACTCACCGCTCTTTCTTGGCCCCTTTGGAGAAATTTAACAACAGGCACTAGCTCTCTATGCTAGGCCCATTCTCCCATGTGACCTCGAGTTGTGACTTGGGGCTAAACCCTGAAAGGCACTTTGGACTTCGTGCTTCGACCTTTTCACAATAACTAACTATTATTTCCTCGAACTTTCAAATCAATGAACCCAACTGGTGCGAGGATCAATGATCCCCATTACTTCCTTAGATCAACGACCCTAAATGCTTCGGGCTTTGGGATTCTTTCCGCTCTACTCTCCCCTTTCTTTCGGAGCACCACTTCCCTGAAATACATGGATATCCTCCATGTATCCCTCTGGATCTAACGGTCCACATTCACTTCGCTCTTCACGACATCGCGAAGATTTCAGTTTTCTCTATGCAAATCCACTCAAAATCTATCTCTCGGATCTTCTGATCTTTCACCACCTGTCTTCTCCTAACGATGGATGACCTTCAATTTGAATTCGAAAATTTGACACTTCGCTTCTCCTTTCTCCCATCAATGCCTGGACTCTGACCTAACGGTCCATATTTTCTCCTCCTGATATTGATAAAATTGCCTAAGTATCAAAGGTTGTGGCCTTCAATATTCTTCCTGTGAACCCAACTACTGGGTCTCAGCAGTGCTTTCCCTCTCAATCTTGTAAGGCAAAATTTATTTACCTTTGGTGCACTCTTAGTGCTTGGCTGAGTCTTCAGACAACTTCCTGCAACATTTAACTAAGTGTTGGCCCAATGCAATCCTTGCACAGGTCTTTCTTATGGTTCCTGAAATCCTTCAGGTTTACCGAGGTAATTTCTACATCTACTCAATGCACACTTACAAAGATTCCTTCCCGCAGACTTTTCATTAACTCTAGATTTTCCTCAATTTCTCCAACATTCTAGAACTTGTTGGTTCTATGCACACTTGCACCTGCTCATTGCCCTCCTGCCAGTGCTTGACAAAGTGTTCAAAAACTATGTGCTACTCTTACTCCTGCACAAAAATTCCTCCAAGGTGTTTAACAACCTTGAGGTTCCCCTTTGAGTATATGTATTATCTTGGTGCACCCCCCTGGCACATTCTCTTCTGACTCGAGTGGAGTTTAGATACGCACTTCTTGCATTGGCTCACATAGTTTCAACCCTCTGTCGTTCACTACTTTCACTTAGCCTAAAGAACCCATAAATAATCCAACAAACTCACAGATAGAGGATTTTGTCTCTATCCCTGCATATGAAATCTAACATACACATCTACAGCATAAACATGCCTATAAACACAAATGACATTCATAACCAAACATCCATCACACATGAATTTGCAAACAATGGAATCTGTTCTTTTGTATTGATATAAGAATGTCAATTACAATATAGGAGTCCTAACAATATAGGAGTCCTGACTGCAACTGAGTCTCGGATCTCAACTCTCCTCTCCCTGGATTACAATGTTTTTCAATTGATCTTTAGTAGCCTCTACTGGGCATAAGTTACAAGGATTTATACATGAGGGGCTCGATACGCTTTCCCTCCAAGCTACACTAGTGGTTTCTAATCACCATTCAAAACACCTATCTAATGACGCAGATTACAATGAGTGGAAATCTAGTCTTAATCAGATCTAGATCCTTCCTACCATCATCCACTTAAGGTGACCTCATCTACAACATGTTTGAAGGCACGACTTGGCTCTTCCATCCTAGCAACATTCAATTTCCTTAATTACATTTAAATTTCGAGGAACGATTAGAGGGTTGGCACCTCTCCCCTCCTTGAATGCACACCAATGAGCTAGATAGTTGGCGCGTGTTGAGGTGGAGCGATGATCCTACATCATACTCCACTGTTGTGAAACATTCATGAGATCTTGCTCATGATCTTCCCAACTCTGTTCAAATCCTCCTAGATCCCAAACTTTCTCTTGGAGTTGTCCTCCTTCGCCTCTGCTTTGTTGTTTTTGTTGCATCCCTACTACTCATGAAGGTATTTCTCTATTCAACTTTCCTCTGCTGACAACTTATTTTTTTGAATTCATCATTAGCCTCCTTATCTCCTCTATCACCTCTTCCAGCTACTCATTTGGATGGCTTTCCTTATGCATTCTTCTCTGCTACAACTCCTCATGTCGATCGATGAGCAGACCAACCTAATCCCCCATGCTACCTTAATCTCTTGTGGAGCTGGTTGGCCACTCTTCCGTAGACTCCAACTCAGCAAGCTCCTTACTGAGTTTCTTCTCAGCTACCTCCTCTGACAGATTATCTTCTTCCAGTTCCTCTTGTACTGGTTCCATTCCATCTTCTTCCAACAACTCCTCATGCTAGCACATTTCCTCTGGCTTGGATATTTCCTGGAAGCCATCTTCTAGTTCTGGATTTTCGAAACAATCCTCCAGCATCTTCAACTCAATCTCCCACTAAGTTATCAACTCAACTAGGTACTCCTCTTCTATTGGGGAAGACTTCAATATCTTCTCCTTCTCCTCCATGACAGTCTCACATTGTTGTCCTTTTGATGCTGCATCGTGAGA
>CBVK0100462437.1:0-12174 GCA_900067695.1 Picea abies
TAGATATCGGGGATAACAAGGACCAAGGAGGAAAATCCTCCAATGCTTCCTATCTGCCTGGGGAAACTCTAATGGAACAAAAAATATTGATTCTTGGGATTGTAGGGAAAGTAGCCTAGGTAGAGAATCTCAACGGGCTTCAATGAATCCTACAATTATATGGAGCCTCTTCTTACAAAATAGGCTTCGCTTTCAAGGTTGTCCGAGAATTAGGCACCTGTTAGATTTTAGCCTCAGACAAGTAATTTCACCCAGCAGTGATATCATGAGACATATGCTTCCAGTCATTCACTTTTCCATACTCCAGGGATTGAATGAATTCAGGGATGTTATTCCTTCTTTTGTCGTCAAATTTCCAAAACTAAATAGGTTTCTGCTGGTTGATTTGTTAGAGAGTGTTACTATCCACTTAAGACATCATCATCTATATGAGATAATTTCTTTGTATCTTCAGGACATGACATATTGGGGATGCGACAAGTGTGAGAGAGAATATGTTGTTAGTGAAAATAATATCAATTGTAAATTGCCAGTTTTTGGTAAATTTTCTGAAACTAACCATGAGACTGCACAAATGCAATTTCTGAATTCAAAGTCTCCAAAGAATGGTTTTATGTCTTCTTTAGATAACAAAGAACTATCCAAACCAGATAAAAATGAAGACATCTTGAATAGGGAAATTGGTTCTACCCCAAATAATGAGTTAGATTGTGGGGTAAATCCATTTAATTTGCATGCAAGTGAAATACATAATATAATGTGTAATGTGTAAGTCCCCCTGCTAACAATGTAATTTGTAATTCCCCCTCTATCATGTGGCTTATATGATGGAAAATATCATTGTAATACAAATTTATCTTTTTACCCAATCTGAAATACAGAGAACTAACAAAAACAAATGAACATGCATACATGGAACAATGATAAGGAACATACATTTTCTTCATATTAGGGTGTAATGTTACAATTTCCAATATGCACCAATGTAAATATCTTTGTTACCCTAGAATGATAGGCAATTGTACACTGAGCTTCTCCTTCTGCATGTTCTTCCAATGATTTGCATATTTTCCTACTGAAAGAAAAACAGAGTTCAATTGCAACCATTATTATTGGTGTCAAATCAGTCCAATTTGTGGGAACACCATACTAAAAACTCTTTGACAACTTATTCTATATTTGTGGGAAGTCCAATGGAGAAAAGGAATCATGTAGAGGATGGAAACAATTTTTTCTCACCAGTGTCATCATCCTTGATTTTCAAAGGACTAATTTCCAGGGTCCACATATTGATTAAGGTGGAAACAAATCCTTTATATTCATCTTCCACCTTTAACCTTTTCTAGGATTGTTTTCTCTTAGAGGCCTCTACCTTCCCAACTTTCTTCTTCCTCCTTGTATATATTTCTAGACTAGGCAGTAGGCTCCTTGAAAATTTGTTGGGAGGCCAAAAATTTCTCTCTATCCATGGTCACAAATTCTTCCTAAGGAACTCTAACAGTTCGTCTTTCCATAGCATCACCATAGAGGTATTTGTAGGCTCCCTCTTGTTGAAACTACCCCCCATAGTTCACTTTGAATTCCTTCTTTGTGTATCCTATAAAGTTGTGTACAAGGGTAACTCCATTAGCTCAAAAGACTAATGCAACAAAGAATACAAAACAACCTATATCTTGGCCTCCCTGGGTTCTTGATATGAAGAGAAGAAAAATGAGAGTAAGGGGTACAAGATGAATTCAACAAGAGCTAAGGATAGATGAAAACATAGACAAGCTGTAGCTGAAATGCAATTGCTAGAATAGAGGAATCTAGGGTTTGTAGGGTATTGATCAATGTTAAAAAAAAATATTCCTTTAGAGTGTTAGGATAGAATTTCCTATAGCAAGCGTGTTCATATTTAGGTTCAAAACACAAAATAATTGTAGAAATTCCAAGAAGGTAGGGTCTGAGGAAAGAAAAAATCTTGGAGATCCAAGCCTAAACCTACCACCTATCAAATATTCTTAAATAATCAAAGAGATGACTTGTATATATGGTGAATGGTGGTTGAAGGAGAACAATTTTTCTCCAATTCAATCCCTTCTAGTACTTTTGAGGAGAAAACTGTAGAAAAATTGGTGAAGACAAACTCTATGGGTGAAGCATAATAGCTAGGGTGACATCCTATAACAATATTTAGGGGAAAAATGACGTAGAAACATTTATTTGGATGACTTAGGAGTGTTCTAGAGTCTATAAGAAACTCTCATGAACACACAGTCTTCTAAAGAAATTGAGGGCAAAAAATAGGCAAATTTTGACAAGATATGGGGGATATCAAAGAAAAATAAATTTTATTGAGTTATATTATATAACTAACCTCTCAAATAACTCTTATAACTTATGTCAATTCTGTAAGACATATGCTCTTATATCTTAGCTCAAAACCAATTCCTATAGCTCCCCTTTTGCACTTCTCCTATTGCATAATCATTTAGATTTTTTTTTGTTGCATGCTAGTGGTTTGAAGTATTGGCATTATTTGCATGCAATAGTGATTTTGATTATGATCTTAAGTGATGGAGGCACCCTTCACTTCATTTCAAAATTTGGTGCACAATTGATGTGACTTTTCTCATAAATGCCTCCTTTTTTTTACTATGAATTTATGACCAACTTCAACGACCTCTTTCTTGTCATCTCTTTGACAACTGAAGTTGCCACCTCGACCACTTAGTGACCACATCCAAAAACTCAGTGACCCCCCACACGTGTAGAGTCGAGGCCCGCCTTGCTGATGAAGGAAATTGGGTTTTGTTGACCATGCCTAATATTATGGGTTACAATTGACTAATTAAATTAAATGAGTTTTAGAAAGAGTGAGTGAGATACCTATTATAGCTTACTTCATATGCATGCATGGAGTTTTTTGAAGGTGTTGATGAATAATTTACATGTTTGTGGAGGGTCTCTTGTCCTTGATTTGATCAATGGAGTTGAAAATAGTGAGCTTCCCTATTTCCTGTATCTTCCTATAGTTTTATAGGGGATCATATAGCACCTTGAATACTTAGACATAGTTGAATTGTTTGAAGAATTGGTTGAAGATGTGTAACATGGTCCTATATGTGCTCCTATACCTTTGAAACTCCAAAACCTTTAAACCGTGAGCTTGTAAGATGTTTCTTGTAGCTTCTTGAAGGAAGTTTCTTTGTTTCAATTTCCTATAGTTACTATGATGAGACTTCTTGCATCATTGCAATTTCCTGCTTCTTGTAGCTTCCTATCACTTCTTGTATCTACATGCATAGTTTTGGATTTTTAGTGTTTTTAGATCATAGGAATGGATGGGCTGATGATATGGAGTGAGTGGAGTTGAGAGATGCAGTGTTATGCATGAGGTATGTAGGTTGCATGGTTGCTAGAGTTAATGCATACATGATAGGTCTGATGGCTGAGATGTTTGGAGGAAGTGTAAAATGGATGAGTGAAGGTTTGAAAAGGTTTGGATATTAGACATTGATATGCTCCATATAATTGTAGATCCGATATCTCTTTTAAACCATGCAATACGGAAAAATATCTTTAATAAGGAGAAAAACTTGGAATTCTATATGTATGCTTGTAGGTTGCATTTTCAAGCTAACTTGAGTGTTTTGTCTTGTATGGCTGACTTCCTTGGTACCTTCTTTTTTTTTGCATCTTCTTATGTGATGTATCATAGTCCAGAAAGACTGATATGACATGTTTTTTTTGCTAACTTGGGCTGCCTGTTGATGTTTTTTCTTGTTTGTATATGTACATATTTTGCATGGATGTTGTAGAGTACATGTAGTTACCCAAAATATACCCAATTTTGATTTGACAATAGGGTATATACCTTTTCATGTTGTAGACTAATGAGGAAGTTACTTAGAACATTTTTTTATGATCCTTTGATGCTTTGGTTGATGTTTCCATGATGGATGTGATTGTTGTGGAACTTGGCCAAATTGTGTTTGTTTTGCATTTTTCTTGAGCCTAAATATTCCTGTATATAATTTCATATGTTGAAGCCTTGAAGGTTGTTTTAGAAGGTGGTATTTCATATTTTGATGCCTTGTATGATAGATAAAGTGTTGATGTGAGACCATTTTGTTGCTTCTTGAAACACCAGAAAATGTATTGTTTGGCAACCTTTAATAGTAGCAAAAAATGCATAACAATACAAATGCTATGTTTTGTAATTGTAACACAAATTTGTTTTGCAAGATATTGGATGAGGATGAATAATTGTAGTGGGAGTTGTAAATGGTATCTGGAACAATATGAATGGTGTAAAGGTGTTTTTGTATGGAAAGCATTGTAGGAGCTATACTGCAAAACAACATTGCCTTTCTCCCACCCTTGGAGCATATTAATGCTCTCTCAAATAATGTTACATATTTTACGAAAGAAACAACATTACCCTGACTTCTGGAATTTCTTCTTTAGAGTTTTGTAGGAGTAAGGAGTGCTCTTATGGTATAGTTGTTCTACTTTCTTTGGCACTTTATGGATGGCTGATTGAAGTGCTCTATTGAATGGGGATGACTCTTCTACAATTTCATGCTCTCTTATGCTAATGATATTATTTGGATGACTTCTATGGGATGTTAAACCAGGTAATACTAGTATTTGGATGACTTCTTCACCATAAGGGTATTGAAAATGACAACACTAATGGACTATTGTTGGCTCATGTGTTGAACCTAGATTCTATTAATAATAGTGCCAATAGAGTAATACATGCATGTGCCTAAGGTGAATAGGAAGAATATGGACAATAAAGTAGTCAAGTGCATATTTATTGGATATTCATAAGGAGTTTAGGGGTACAAGATATGGATTCCATTTGAGCATTGACATAGCTATAATTGGGATGTGATATTCAAGAAGGATAAATCTCATCAAGATCAACACCAACAATCTATTCTATAAGAAAAGATACAACATTTGGTGATTCCATATGAGCATAGTTTTTAATACGAAGCTAATGATCTTGACGAGCAAAGTAGATATCATAGGTGCTAGATGTAGATATTCCAAAGGCATGAGGTGAAGTATATATTCATATTGGATTCCAACTAAATGGAAATACACATCAACACTAAATGAATATGTATAGCCTAGAAATGACCAATGAGAGACAAGGGGAAAAATTCAAGGAGACTTCATGAGTGAAATCATCCTAGAAAGTATGGCTATGAGTCACACATGATTTTATATATATTTATTTATCTTTTATGGGTGATGAGCCAAGAAACTCCAAAGAGGCTCTTAAAGGAGATTACTTCTCATTGGAAGCAATCCATGGAGGAAGAAATTAAGGTCTTATAACATAACCAAACATGGAATTTGCAAGAGTTGCAAGGTAGTTGAATGCAAATGGTTTTTTAAGAAGATGTATAAGGAAATTGATTATGACAAGTTATGAAATTCTTGTTTAGTAGCAGAGGGATACTCTTAATTTGAAGGTGTTGATTATGAAGAGGCTTTCTCCCAAGTAGCCAAAATGTCCTATATGAGATTGTTGTTGGCAATTGTTACTACCTATGATTTGGAAGTGGATCAAATAGATGTGGTGCTGGAATTTCTTCACCATAAGGGTATTGAAAATGACAACACTAATGAACTATTGTTGGCTCATGTGTTGAACCTATAGTCTATTAATACTAGTGCCAATAGAGTAATACATGCATGTGCCTAAGGTGACTAGGAAGAAGATGAACAATAAAGTAGTCAAGTGCATATTTATTGGCTATTCATAAGGTTTAAGGGCTACAAGCTATGTATCCCATTTGAGCATTGACATAGCTATAATTGGGATGTGATATTCAAGAAGGATAAATCTCTTCAATATCAACACCAACAATCTATTCTAGAAGAAAAGATACAACATTTGGTGATTCCATATGAGCATAGTTTTTAATATGAAGCTAATGATCTTGATGAGCAAAGTAGATATCATAGGTGCTAGATGTAGATATTCCAAAGGCATGAGGTGAAGTCTAGCTTCATATTGGATTCCAACTAAATGAAAATACACATCAACACCAATTGAATATGTATAGCCTAGAAATTACCAACGAGAGAGAAGGGGAAAAGTTCAAGGAGCCTTCATGAGTGGAATCATCCTAGAAAGTATGGATATGAGTCACACATGATTTTATCTATATTTATTTATCTTTTATGGGTTATGAGACAATAAATTCCAAATAGGCTCTTAAAGGAGATTACTTCTCATTGGAAGCAAGCCATGGAGGAAGAAATTAAGGTCTTAGAACATAACCAAACATGGCATTTGCAAGAGTTGCAAGGTAGTTGAATGCAAATGGTTTTTTGAGAAGATGCATAAGGAAATTGATTATGTCAAGTTATGCAATGCTTTTTTAGTAGCAGAGGGACACTCTAAATTTGAAGGTGTTGATTATGAAGAGGCTTTCTCCCAAGTAGCCAAAATGTTCTCTATGAAATTGCTGTTGGCAATTGTTATTACCTATGATTTGGAAGTGGATCAAATAGATGTGGTGCTATAATTTCTTCACCATAACGGCATTGAAAATGACAACACTAATGGACTATTGTTGGCTCATGTGTTGAATCTATAGTCTATTAATAATAGTGCCAATAGAGTACTACATGCATGTGCCTAAGTTGAATAGGAAGAAGATGGACAATAAAGTAGTCAAGTGCATATTTATTGGCTATTCATAAGGTTTAAGGGATACAAGCTATGGATTCCATTTGAGCATTGAAATAGCTATAATTGGGATGTGATATTCAAGAAGGATAAATCTCGTCAGGATCAACACCAACAATCTATTCTAGAAAAAAAGATACAACATTTGGTCATTCCATATGAGCATAGTTTTTAATATGAAGCTAATGATCTTGACGAGCAAAGTAGATATCATAGGTGCTAGATGTAGATATTTGAAAGGCACGAGGTGAAGTCTAGCTTCATCTTGGATTCCAATTAAATTAAAATACACATCAACACCAAATGAATATGTATAGCCTAGAAATGACCAACGAGAGACTAGGGGAAAAATTCAAGGGGAGAAAAATTCAAGGAGGGAAAAATAGATGTGGTGCTGGCATTTCTTCACAATGAACTCAAAGAAGAAATATTCATGAGATTGTTGTTGGCCATTGTTACTACCTATGATTTGGAAGTGGATCAAATAGATGTGGTGCTGACATTTCTTCACAATGAACTCAAAGAAGAAATATTCATGAAATGACATAAAGATTAAAACTCGAGATAGTATTGCACATGGTCTAATTAAGGCAAGGTCAACGAATGATAGGAAATTCAATTTGATAATAAGGACAAAACGTTGTTGAAAGTGATTTCGAAATGGAATCTTGTTAAAATATGTGACAATCACTTTTTTTAACAACCCTTAAATTGTTGAAATATGTGAACGAGATTTCCTTGTTACAAAATAGAGCATTGTTCTAATTTTACCAATATCATTCATAATTCTTTGCTATGAAGAATTTAACACATTGAGATGAAGGACCAGGTAAATACCTAAGACGTTTGTAAACCATGGTAGTTATTCACACCCAAAGCCTTGCACGACACCTTCCGAGCAGGTTGGGATAACCGTACCAAATTTAATTTCTTCTGCTCTGAACATGCGGCTCCACCACTTGAATATCTTTCCCTTTTTTCCATTCTGTTGAGGAGAAATAAGCACAAAAATAGATATGAAAGGTAAATCGGGCCCCGGGGAATTAGATATTTTCGAGATGGTATAAAGAATAACCTTTCCTTCTAATCTGTAGTTCTCATGAACGAACTAGACAGGTAACAAACCTCTGATTTTAACCAAATGCATATATGGGCACTGGAAAGATCCCATACAATTTATACCAGGTGGGAGGGCCAAAATGCTCTCAGAAATCCCCTTATTCTTTGGAAATCGGGCAAAGGGAAGATTGTAGCTACCCAGTGCCCATACCACAAAATCTGGGCAAATTAAACCATAAACCCCAATTTTACCAAATGGCAGGGTGAAGAAGCTATCAGAAATTCCCATACTTCTAAAAATTTGGCTAATGGAAGCTCGTCCCTCCAAATTTCAAGGGCTAAATATATATATATATTCCTCTATCTCTCCTAAAAACACGGGCTAACCTTGTACATGATTTTTCCCATAAAATAAATTATGGGCTAATGATATAAGTTTTAAAAAATCACTTTAATACAAAAAATTCACCCAATTAAAAATTGGAGGCCCCTAAATTTTTCCCATGAGCGAATTTTCACCCCTAAAATCATCTATGCTTACATCATACCTTGAGAATAAGAAAGACCCAAAGAAAGTGCCTTAGAATTCTCTTGCACGCCTCTAGATCCAAAAGAGACACCCCAACACCTTTAACACACCTCATACTTGATATATTGCTTTGTTTCTCTTCAAATTCAAAAATATATCCTATATTTATAGTAATTTTGTTCCCACTTTCCGAGCCGACCTATAAAGACTTGTTGAAATGACCTCAATTTTTTGGCTAGGTTTTCGAACAAAAAAATCATATCTCCTCATTCCTAGGGAGTTAGAGAAATCCATATACAATTTGAAAGGTATCAGAATAAGAATTTCAACCATATAATTTTTTCTCCCATTTGAGCTAGGTATGTATGGTAAAAATTCCTTCAAAGATAGGGTATCCAAATTGACAAAAATTAATCCTTTAAATAATTTCCATCTTGCAATATTTATCTTGGGCATCTGTAGGCTTCTAATATTTATCTTGGAAATATTGTAGGCTCCCCTTTTGTTTGACATCAATGACAAAAATATTTCTAGCAATCCCCCCCTTTGTCATTGATGGCAACCCTTAGTCAATTTTGATACTCCCCCTGTTTGCAATTCTTCCTATGTATGCAACTTCTTCCCCTTTGACATCAATGGAAAAGGGTTGCTCCCCCTAATATTCTTATTCCCTTTACTAATGAAATGAGAGTGATATCACTCCCATACAATTCTTTTCTCCTTTGAATTTATCGAGTATGTATACATCTCTTGAGGTTCTATTTTCATTTTCCACTAATCTTCTTGAGGATACTTTGTTTATCTCATATGTATACATCTCTTGAGGTTCTATTTTCATTTTCCACTAATATTCCTTAGGCTGCTTTTCTTATTTCACACCCTTTAGAATGAAATGTGAGGTTGTAACCTTGATCACACATTTGGATGACACTAAAAAGATTATTCTTTAACCATTCGACATCCACTAACAACAACATTCACTAATGACAACATCCATTGATGAAAACATTCATAATGACAACATCCATTGATGAAAACATTCCCTAATGACAAAATCCACTCATGTCGGCATCCATTAAAAAAAAATTCCATTGATGATGACATCCATTCATGGAAACATCAAGTCACGACAACATATACTCACAAAAACATCACAACCTCACTACACCATCAAAACCTATTAACAATGCATACAAAATCATCACAACCTCACGACAACATCACAATCTCACGACAACATCACAAGCTTATGACATACCTTGAGAATAATAAAGACCCAAAGAAATTCCTTTAGTCTTCTCTTGCATGCCTCTAGATCTCAAAGAGAAACCCTAACACCTTTAGGGAACCTCATACTTGATCTCTTTCTTGGTTTCTCTTCAAATGTGAAAATCTATCCTATATTTATAGTAATTCTATTCTCACTTTCCAGGCCAACCTATAAAGAGTGGTTGAGATGACCTCAATTTTATGGCTGGGTTGTTAGACGAAAAAATTCATATCTCCTCATTCCTAGGGAGTTAAATGGAATGCCACATACCATTGGAAATGTATCAGAATAATATTTCCAACCATATAAATTGTGCTCCCATTTGAGCTAGGTATATATATGGTAAACATGCCTTCAAAGATAGGGTATCCAAATTGACCAAAAATAATACTTTCAACAATATCCATCTTGCAATATTTATCTTGGACATATGTAGGATTGTAATATTTATGTAGGATCCCCTTGTATTTGACATCAATGACAATGACATTTCTAACATTCCCCCTTTTTATTTGATGGAAACCCTTAGTGAATTATGATACTTCCACTATCTGCAATTCTTCCTATGTCTACAACTTCTCCCCCTTTTACATCAATACCAAAGGTTTTCTCCCCATGAGATTATGTTTCTCTTTACTGATGAAATGAGAGGGACATCACTCCCATACAACTTTTTTCTCCTTTGAATTTATCGAGTATGTATACATCTCTTGAGGTTCTATTTTCATTTGCCACTAATATTCCTAAGGCTTCTTTCCTTATCTAACACCATTTAGAATGAAATGTGAGGTTGTAACCTTGATCACAAATTTGGATGACAATTAGAATATTATCCTTTAACCATTCAATATACAAGACATTATATGTCTTAGTCTTTCCATTGTCAAGGCTAACAATACCTTTTCCAACTATCCTTGCAGAAGCCTTATCTCCAAAAGTAACACTTCCTCCTTTTTCTTCCTTCAAGGTGAGAAACTTGGTCTGGTCCCTTGTTATGTGTTTTGAACATCCACTGTCAATGTACCATTGTTTCCATTCAGTTTGAGCATAAATTGAAAGTCCACATTTTCCTTCTTCAGTTCTTCATGCTTCCTTTTCCACACCCTGGTTTATTTTTCTCTATGCTTGGTAAGAGCATCTTCTTCCTTGTTTTTTTTTAGGAGACTTTATTATTTTTCTTCTACAGTGATGTGATATGTGTCTATATTTATTGCACTTATAACATTCAATATCAAGTAGAGGATCAAATGAATTGTAGTTTCTGTTAGCAAACCCATGAGAACTCTTGGTTTTTTTTCTCACATAATCATCCTTTGAGGTTTTGTAAGAAACTCTATTTCTATCTCTCACATGATCACTTATTACATACGATATAAAATATATTTCTTTATGACCAAAATTATTGCAAGAAAAACAATAGCCAAGAAATATATTTTGGTACCGGTTTGTGAAAGGTCTTCATGGTGGAATAAATCTTTGAACTCAGTCTTGTTGTTCTTGTGAGAAGAATTGGGTTTCTGCTAGTCATCATTTCCTATCCTATTGTTGTTTTCATTATTGGTGGATGATTTGAGAATATTAACATAGCTTTTGAGATTTTCTTCATTTTTGTTTTTTATTTTTTTTTTCTGATGGCTTTGTGAATTTAATACTTGCATCTCCCTTGGTGGTATATCATCATAGCCAAGACCTGTCATGATGAATGGTGACCTTTATCAACTGATAATATTATTTAATATTTCAGTACTCTTTCCAAACTTCAAGATTCCATTCAACAAATCAATTGTTTTCTCTAGTTCCTTTCTTAAGTAAACTATTTCAGCTTCTAGCTTCTCACAATTTTCTTTCTTTTCTTTCAGCTGGATTCTCACCACTTCTTCTATCTTCTTTGCCTCTTTTGGTTGAGTCTTCAGGATAATAATTGTCTTCTTTGTTTCTTCAATATCAAGATCCTTATTTTCATGTTTCTGCAATTTCTTCTTTTGCTTTATATTCTCTTCCCAAGTCTATCTATTTCTTCTAAGGCACTAACAAGTTCTTCTTCAAGATTCACTTCCCCATAAATGTATTATTCTTATGAATATTCATTTTCTTCATCAACAAGGTTTTTTTCCCATGATTATGAAGATACATTCTTCTTTATCATCACTATCTTCCCATTCTTTGAATTTTCTAGATCCTCCTTTTAGCGTTCTCACAACTTGTGCTTCTTCTGTCTCTGACTCATAGCAAGAACAATCATTGGATTTTTCTTCACTGGATCTCTCTTCATAAATGTTTCATAGCTTGTCCAAAATCTATTTGGCTGTTGTACACTTAATTACCTTGAAAATCTCATAATCTGGTAGGAAACTCAAGATGACCTCCATTGCTTTTTCATTGTTTTCACTTGACTCTTTCCTAGCTTTATCTGTATAACATGTTGTGAATAATTCCAAAATATCAAACCCAAGGGCCAACAAATATATCCTCATTATTATAATCCATGTTACACAGTTTGTTCCATCAAACAAAGGAGCTTTATTTTTAGGGAGACCTTCCTTACAATCCATATGTGCTCAAGATATACCTTTTAGTGGTTAAACTATTTCTGAAGGAACGTGAGATCGGAAGAGC
>CBVK0100462438.1:0-12174 GCA_900067695.1 Picea abies
TTTCAAGGCGTTGAGTACTTCTTCTGAGGATTTTCTATGCTATATTGATATTTGGTTCTTAACACATCAAGTCCTCTAGTATCTATTGAAGGATATCATGTAATGCTTGTCAATGAAACTAGAATGGTTGGTGAAAATTATTCTGGTATATACTAGAGGATATCTTGCGAAGTGCTTTAGGTGGTATTGTGATTGATCTCACTAACTTCTCTGGTTACCAAAATACTTATTGAAAAATGAACAAGTCTTAGACTTAGGGTTTTCATTCAAGTTCAGGGATTTAGCATTGGAAACCTAGGAGACTAATGTTTGGGTTCGATTCTCATTAATTGGCATATGGCTCCATCATTTGTGCTTTGGAAGTGCTTAGGAAACTCTGCCAAGATAGAAATGGAGATCATGGGAATCCCTTCGAAGAAGATATAAATGTGCCAAGATTCTTCTAGAAGATACCCAGGGTTTAATATCAATCAGGTTAGGTATTGGGTCAAGGTTTTGGCAATGGGGGGATGTTCATGTTGGGATGGTGAAGTTCAAATAGAGACCATTGGTAAGGAGGATCTAATTTATTGACCATCCCCAAATAAAATACAAGTTAGGGAACGAGAGAGTGGGTTATGGTGGAGCCAAACGGAATTATGGTAAGTGATTTTCATAGAGTGAAGGTGAAAGGGTCGCTAACATTGTGGATATTATTCAATTAAAGCTAGTGGGTGTTGAGTTTCATAGGGTTGGTTGACAGATTCAATATGAAAACCAACCCTAGATATAAAACAAAACCTAACCATATTATGAAAAAATGAGAAGTGGGGAGCTATAGATTACCTATCTAAGATGAACATGTGTAAGGAAATGTTAGGTTGAAGACAGAGATTTCACAAGATATTTGATGGAATAATATTGGCACTCTCACTTTTTCTCTTGGTGATGGAACAAAGTAAGAGGATCAGAGGGGAACCCTATTTTATAGGCAAGGAACGTGGTTCAAGTTCTCCATAAGCACTCTAAATGTTACCAAAGGTGGTGACTTGAAGCCCTCTGGTGGGAACCAGAGGTGTTGATGGGAAAGTCCTCGGTATGGATCAACACGGTGAGAATGTCCCAGGTTTGTACCAGAGGCTTTAATGAGAAATTCCTCAGTGACATTGGAAGAGATGTTGAGAATACCTCCAGTGAACACCAGAGGCATTAATGTTAACTTTACTGGTGAGTGGGATGGGTGCGTCAAATAAATTTCAAGGAACTCCTCTAGTTCAACTAAAGGCATTTGTAATAAATCCTATGGTCGAACTGGAGGAGTTAGAACTAAGTTATCCAGTGGATGAAAGACTATTTCAGAGGAACTCAAGGGAAGTTCTTCGGTGAACACCGAAGCACTCAAAGAGAACTTCTTTCATGTATACCAAAGGATTTTGTAAGAACTTACCCAATCACCAAAATACTTTCATATATTTGTATAAGTATCAAGAAAAAAGATGTAGCCCAAATCAAACTAAGGAAATTAAATTGTCCTTCTTAGAGATAGGTAATCAAAGATCAACCTTAAGGAAAAAATTTAGTTCAAGTGGCTCTCATAGAAAACAAGAGGGGTTCCATTTTCTTGGAGATGGGGATTTTCAAGAAAAAAATACAAGAAAAGGGAGATTTTTGATGCCCGACACAACAAATGGAAACACACTAGGTGGATCCATGCATCACTACAAAGCGAAATCTAAACAAAAATTTTTGAAAATGGAAGCATAGGTGGTGCATGACCCAAGAAATAAAGATTAGGTCCCATAATTTTAAGATCGTAAAAGATGTCGAGAAATTTTTTATATGATATAAAGAAGAGGCCAAAGTCATGTTGATAATGGGTTGATTTAGACAATACAACCTTTTTTAATCAAAATCATCTCTGAGAGAGAATGAGAGGTACAACAGGAAAATGATACATCAGGAACATTGAGAATGCAAATTGATTTCTCATTTATCTGGTGTTTATTTGCTACCAGTGAGTGTCCATAGCCCCGATGGAGTCACCTTGATGCCACAATCCTTGATCCACTACCAATGAGCATCGATATCCTCGATAAATATACTTGCATGTCCCACATGATCTGGAATGCATTTCCCCAAACCTTTACCTTTTATAATTTCATTCTCTTATATTCATAGAAAGGTGGATGGGGGGATTCTAGTATTTATTTAGATGCATGAGGGATGAGACATGTGAAGGTGATATATTCCAACTTGATTATATATGAGTGAAATCCATGAGTAACATGCCCTGTAGTACTACACATGCCTTTCTAAAACCATTTCTTCTTTGTTTCTAACAAGTAAAATATATGTTCTTAGGCATGAACCTAAACTTCCTTCTTTGTTACATTTTAAGAGTACAATGTTTTTATTCTAATAAACTATGTTCCACTACTGGATCTAACTTGAAACCATGTACAAAAAATTTCCTAAATAAAAATGAAGTTAAGTTTAGAAGTCAAACTATATATTCACAAGATTTCTATGCCAGATGTGTTACACCTTCAGAGATATTCAAGTGTAGTATATCAAACTCTTGAGGAGTGTAGGGTCATAATTTTCAGGGGAGAAAATAAAAATCAACTGAATTCAAAGAGAAAAAAAAAGGAAAAATATAAAATCAAAAGCAGGGACAACACATAAGGTAAAGTAAAGATGAGCAAAAAAACAAGATGAAAAGAAAGTGCTTTATTTATGTACAAAGTGGAGTAGAAGTTTCCTCGAGGGCTAGATGATGTAGTGTTCTAGTATTTGGCCATTAATGGGGAGGATGTCTAATGTCCCTTATATATTTTGCAAGCGATAGGTTCCTAGGCCAATATTATCTTTGATCACGAAAGGACCCGACCACAATTACTGATATTTTGAATGTTTTCCTTTATCTTCATGCATCTTATCCTATTTGAGAAGCAGGTCGCCAAACTAAAAGTATATCTCACTAGAAGACTTTTTATCAAACCAATGCTTGATAGTCTATTGGTGAGATTCAAATTCATTTTTTGCTTTAGCGTAGTTCTCCTCTAGGTTCAATAAAGTATCAATGTGTCTTTGGATCACATGACATTATTTCCCTCATGGATGTTGAGTAAGATAAAGGGATGGAAGATAAATATTTGAAGGGAGGATAACTTATTTCCCATAGATAAGGGAAAAAGGAGAGGTCGCTATGGATGCCTTAGGGGTGACACGATCATCCCAGGGGGAATTGGGTAATGTGGTATGCCAATTTCTCTATTGGTTGACTACAGTTCCTTTAATAATGTGGATCTTATTCTTTTTTTGTGGATTCAGATAAGCCATTTCCTTGAGGGTAATAGTTAACTACATATTTTAAGGTGTTCCCCCTTTCTAAAGAAAAATCAGTCAATTTAAGCGATGAAAAATATGATGTGTTACTAAAAATGAGAGAGTTAGGCACTCCAAACCTGGTTATGATGTATTGTTCAAGAAACTTTAATACCACTTCTTCATTCAATCTGGTTAATGTTGATGCTTCAATCCAACGTGTAAAATAATCAGTAGTCATTAGAATATACCTATTTTATTTGGATGAGTGAGGTTTGATATCACCAATAATGTCTATCCCCCATTATTCAAAGGGTTCTTCAATAATGATAGGTTGAAGTGGGATAAGTTCCTTGTGTTCTCTTCTGGCATACTTTTGGAAATTTTTCCAACTTCAAGAATAGGCATGAGAATCCTTGAATAATGTCAACCAATAGTATTTAGCCCTTAATATCTTGTGAGTAGTGGTGTCTCTCGAAAAATTCCCTCCAACTAGTCCATCGTGCATATCCTAAAGAACTTTGTCATCATCTTTCTTTTCAATAAAACAAAGTAGGACTCCATTATATTTTTTTCTAAACAAGACACCATGAATTAGCTGATACTGTATTGATTTCAGCCTCAATGCTCTCTATTTTTTGGCATTAAGATGGTACGCAATAGTGTCATGTTGAATATAGTACTTGAGATCATTGTAACATGAATTTTCGATTGATGGGACATAAGGAACCCATTGAGTGTAGATAATTGGTTCCTTGTGCCATCCATCTTCTTCTTGATGTTTAGAATCCATGATTCCAGTTTCCAATTTACATAGGCCTTGACCTTTAACAATATTTTCCATTTTAAATTCGAGTTCATACTCCTATAATACATTCATCCAATTACCTTGTCTCTCACCCAACTCCCTCTCCACAAAGAGGGATATGACCTTCAAGTGACAGATGATCACTTTGGTGTGGTTATTCAAAATGTATGTTTTGAACTATTTGATGTCTTTGTGGACAACAAAATTTTTCTTGTCCATTGATGGGTAATTCAGTTCAACACCTTGTAATACAATGCTCATAAATGTGATGGGGAACTCACTCCCTTTCTCCTCCTTTTGTGTGAGCATTACTGCCAGGGAGTGGTAAAAAGAAAAAGTATAAATCAAGAAGTCCTTGGTAAAATATGGACTTTGTAAAGGAGGTACATATATTGTGGTATCTTTGATATTCTCAAAGGCCTCCTTTTCAATAGATCTCCATTTAAAATGAACATATTTCTTTATTATTTGTTGAAGAGGATTAATGATTTCGTAAAAATATAGAACAAATATTCTTACAAAATTGATCTTTCCAGAGAAGGACTACATGAACCTTTTGTTGTGTGGTGGCAGTGTTTACATAATTTCTTTAGTTATTTCTAGGTATATGGAAATACCATCCTTAGAAATAAAATGCCCCAAAAAATGCCTTATGAAACAACAAAGATGGCCTTATTTGGGTTTAAAGAGATACCATATTTTATTCATCTTTTGAATATTTGCTTCAAATGTTTAGGGTGATCAACCCTTTGTTTTGAATAAACGGTGATGTCATCAAGATAGATCACCACATTCTGACCAATTATCCCTTTTAAATAAATGTGCATTTCCCTTCGAAATATAGCACCATCATTTATTAGAACAAAGAGAATTATGCAATATGCATATGTTCCCCACTTCGTCCTAAAGGTGGTCTTTATTCAGTCTGGTTCTACTATGAGAACCTAATTGTAACCTGAAAACCCATCCAATAGAGAAAACATTTCACAGCCATATACGAGTTGCAATATTTTTTCCATAGGGGGAACTAATAGTTGTCTTATTAGAGGCCCAATTCATATTCCAAAAATCTATACAAATTCTCATTTCACCTGATTTCTTCCTGAAATGAACCATATTAGATACCTATGTTGAGTGAAAAACTTTGAAGATGATTTGGGCATCTAATAGCTTATGTATCTCTTTCTGAATGAGACGTTTGAGAGTTGGCTATATTTTCCTTAAATTCTGTTGAAATGGATTGAAACCTTCTTTGATAGGAATCACTTATTGACTGATACGAGTTTCATAGGTATTCATATATTCATATGTCCAGGAAAATACATCCTAATATCTCTTGAAAAACTGAGTGAAGGTATTCTTCTCTTCCTCCTAACAACAAGTGTCGAGATTGAGGTATTTGGGTTGCTCAAGGGTTCCTAAGTTCACAAGTAAATGCATTATGGTATAGTTGTTCATCTTTGAATTCATTTGTTTCCTAAACTTAGTCTTAAGGTCAAATAACTTTTCAATAGATAGCAGATTTCTTGGGATACAATTTTCTTTCACCTTACTTGCTTCATCTCGATATTTCTGGAGTTCTAGTTCATGTGCTTCATCATCTATTATTGAGTCCTGGAAGACATTTGAGCTGGTAAGGAAATTTATAAAATGAGTACCATTGATGAATACCTTCCAATTCATGACATTATCCGATATATAAGTCCTTAACATAATTTCAACAGAAAAATTGTCATTCAGAAGCATGAATCTAGAAGTTGCATTTGCCAAATGTTTGTAGCAACAATTTGAAAATGAGGTATGGAATCAATATTGAAATATTCCAAAGAATAGAGTATTTTCCATACCTCTTGTTGATAACCTCTCAAGTGGGGAGACAAGAGATGAATAGTCTTCTTAACTGTTGGACAACTATCTCTAAATCACCAAATACTCGAAAGAATTTTACCTTTAGGTCGATGGCCTTTTTCAAACCTTGGACCAAGGCTTCATATTTAGCAGTGTTGTTGGTGCATTCGAAATCTAAGTGATGTGATATGGTCATTTTTCATTTTTTTGGATCAATAAGAATACATCCTACCCCGGCTCCTTCCTGATATTTGGAGCCATCAAAAAACATAGTCCAGATGTTAGTATATACATGTGGGTTAATCACACAATAACCTAATTCTTTTAATATAATACAAGAATTATCATCGGTATGATCACATGGAATGATTTTAGACTGGGTGTCTATTTGAATTTCATATGGTTGCACTTCATAACAACCATGGACGGTTTCTAAAAAATAATTCCCCAAAAAAGTGTGGGCAAAGCTTACAGGATCGTTCTTACCTTCAAGTTCAGTTACCGTGTGTTTCATGTGAGCTTCATTGTTCACTCGTATATGATTTGGTTTACCTTTGTATGAGATCCATAAGTGGGACCAATATGTATAGAAGTAACCTTGAATCTTAGTAAACCATTCCCTACTCAACAGTAAACCGTAGCTTTCTAGAATATCCACAACAACAATTTCAATAACCCGATGAACTCTAGGATCAAATGCAAGTATAATCATAACATCTTTAGGTTCCCCTCTTACTTTAACATCTGACCTACCTAATTGTATAATCCTTTTGGTAGTTAGCTGAGGGACAACATTTATTTTCTATAAAATTGAGTAAGGCATGATGTTGGAAGAAGCACCAAAATATGCTAAACAATTATTTACATTGAAATTAAAATTTTCATATGTAAGAACGAAAGGAGGTACCTGGGATTTTGAGTGTACGCCTATACTTGTTGCATTTATGGAAGATTTGATCTCTAATTTGTGTACTGTCTTTGTTTTAGAAACTTTGAAAATGTTGTTGGTTGTATCAATTGTCTTCTTCTAAAGATTATTGGAGTTAAAAGTATCAAGAAGGAGATTGCGGTAGTGTGAAAATGTCATACATAGAAATGTTAGATTTAGTTTTCTTCGTATCTTTGGGGGGAATACATGTTGGTGACAACACCATTATTGTGTTGGTTGTAGTCCCTAGGGGCATCTTTTATGACTAGTGTATCTCATATAAATACTTCAATATGTTCATCATCCGAGTCAATACACCGATCCCATAAGAACATGGAAGAATCTTGAGGGGATTCCTTGGTGGTTTCTTCATTTTCTACTTCCTTCAGGGTTGTGTGTCATTTAAATATTGTTTATCTAGCAATTATTTAATGATCAAAGTCATAGAATTAACCCATTGAGAGCATGTTTTTTCTGAATGATTATGTTGGTGGTAAGAACAGAAATTATCCATGCAAAATTTATCTAGATTTAGTGTAAGTTGTGGGACCTTAGGTGTCTTTGGTGGATTGTTAGTTATCTTGAAGAATGGATGGAAAGGTATAGGCCTTGAGGGCCCCTCGTCAACGTTCTTCTTAATATTGACAAATTTATTCAACATTTTCTTAACCATCTTAACCACGCTATCCAAAAATTTGGGTTATTTCTTAGGAGGCTTCGTCAGTAATAAAGAATTCTTCTCAATTGATTTAATTTATTCGGATAAGGGGTGAATGTCGTAGGAGTATAATTCCTTGTCAAAATCTTGAGCTTCTTCAAAATTATGATCTAGGGTATCTTTGCCATCTCATTTCACAAACATGCCTATAGAAAGGATCAAAGTTGAAGTATAGTATTTGATAGCCATGGTTTCCAAAGGAATGATCTCAACATAAAAATTATTGAGGACCATAAGAAAATGTTGATTAAAGTCTTTCACTTTCTTATTCTTTTCCATATTTATATTCCCTGACTCTTTATATACAGTTGCATGAGTTTTCTCTTCCCTGAATTTTCCAATAAAACCCTTTTTGAAATCTTCCTAGCTAGATATAGAACCTGGAGGAAGGTTGAAATACCATGTGGAGGATTTGTTTACAAAGGTATAGGGGAAACGTCTACATACTAATTCTTCATAATGGACATCGAGAAGGAAAGTAGATAAGAATAAATTATTTATTTGATCTTCTGGTTAGTCGGATTTGTCTAGGTCAAATTTTGGGAGAATTCTCTCTGGTTTTCTGGGCATTTCATGCAAAGGTTCTACTAAGTATCCCATTGGGATAGTCATGTTGAGATCACTTCTCTTCGATTTACATTTTCTCCCATGTCTTCTTCGAACTCGGGTTCTTGATTTTCATCGTTAAAATTATGTTTGGACCCTGGAGGAGTGGGAGAAATTTGACTCAAGGGCACAAGTACTTCTGTTAAAGCAACTTTAATCAAATCCTCTACTGAGTTGAAAATAATATTGGCCCTACTATTTGATGTTCTTACCTATATAGTTCTCCTCCAAGGGATTTCTAAGGCTATATGGAGTTGGCCAAGTAGTTTGGCATATGTGTGGGTGATACGATTAGTTTCAACAAACTCTTCATTGACTACAGAATACCAAGCTTCATGTTGAGTTTCATCACTACCAGTGACACTTTCAAATGAAAGGTTCATGTCTTCAAAGGTAACAACCTATTCAGAAGTGATATGAGGAAAATGTGTTTGTACATGAATATTTTCAAAGGATTGGATATGCATATGCAGTGAATTTATCTAAGACATACAAATTTAGGATCTCCTTCTAGATCAAATTCTATTGATCGGGAAGAAATTCCCTACAACAATGAGGGGTACCCTTTGGTACATGGTCCCAATTAGACTATGCATCATTTGATTTTGGAGACCCATCCAAATTCTGGCCCAGATTTCATTAATGGTTGTGAGGGTGAATGGTTGGTTAGTTATGAAAATGAAGATGTAGATGAAGACTATATAAAAGAATAAAAGAAATCTAATATACTCTAACCTATCCCATTCTAGATAGGAGCAAGATATTGTAACCAAATGAGCTGAAATGAAACTAAACTTTGCACATAACTTCACATAGATAGTTGAAATGAAGAAGAAAATCTAGACCACATATGCACATGAGTACATAATTGGAATAGTCTAAATCATATTATCACATGCATCAACAACTCGTATTCCCAAGACATACATGTAAGAAAGAACATAAAAATTGTAATAAAAATAATGATTTATTAATAAAAGTCTATAGGAAACAACATGTTCTTACATCCCATGCAAGAGTTGACAAATTTGTCGAAAATAGTTATAGAAAACAACAATGCACATAAGTTCTTCTTTCCATCAAAGTTGGCCTTGACAGGTTCTCAATATTAATTAACACAGTATTCTCTCTCGAAATAGTTCTTGAGTCTATACAATGCTTGAAGATCCCCTACAAGATGGGATTCTTCCTTTATTTATACAAATATTATTAACTCCTGAAAATGACTTCCTGCATTCCTCAAGAAGCGGTTACAAAAACTGTTCAGCTTCCCCCATTAACTATTGACATGTGTGAGGGAAAACAACAAAGTTAAAAGTGGTTATAAAAAGATAAAATAGAATATAGTTGATAGAAAATCCAAATTTTCTATTTTTTCTTGTCTATGTGTTCTTATCCCTAATGTAGGATGTGAAAATCTCTAACTGATCATAAAGTGACATAATCCTGCGATAGGCTAGTTCTTGAAGTGTTTCCTTATGCATGGTTTTGTTATCATTGAGAGTCTACATATGTTTTCCCAGTGTAGACATGAAGGCTTGTATCACGTTATGGAATTTGGTAGGTTGTATCATATGTTTCTCAATCAGGTCCATCGTCACCTTTGTGGATGATTTAGTTATTTCTTGTCTATGGCTTGCGCTCTATTGTATTTTTTCGATAATTTATCCCATCGCGAGAGTATTCCCAATATCCTCCAGTGGAGGGAGATGAAATTGTCATAATAATACTTGTGTTTCTTTGTGCAATTGTGAACATATCACCAATGAGCTAGTTGTCTCTTTATCTTCCCTTTGTCCATCTTGCTAACAACATTAAAGAGAAGTGTAGTCAACTTTTCTTTCTATACTTGGATGGCGAGGTAGCTCGATTGACGTGTCTGGGTTCTTGAAAATCCATCTGTCAATATTGCCTATACTTCCACGTCTAGTGATGAATTGGGTGGTCCTGGCCTGCACTTGACTATATGTTGTTCTATGATAGTGGATTCCATCTGTTGAAAAAGGTGTAGGTGTTTGTACATGTCTATGGTATCTTCCTCTAGTTCTTCTATAACCTTTGTTGCACTAGCCTTGAAATATTTCATGATATACTCATTTATATTCACTTTCTTGAGATTCTCTTCCATCTCTCTTATTCTAGCATCCTTTTCTAGATTTTGGAGATATAAGTTCTTGAAATTTTTCTCTGTTGACATAGTAAAATCAGTGCCAATGGAAGCGATGGATATTATGTCCTCACTTAAGTTCTTTGTGACCGGGATTTGTGAAAGGACTGATATTGGATTTCCTCCCATGACTGGCACTTTCCTTATTTTCTCATGTACAATCCTACCTGTTCCCTTATCATAATTTAAATTATTCATATTGGGAACCTTTCTTGGTTTGAATGGGGTATGAAGGCCTAGATCCAGTTTTACAAATTGGGTGTGATTGTGGGTAGCTCCTATCGATATCTCTAAGATATCGATGTCCAACAGAGATGTGTCGTCATTCTACGCTTCTTCATATTTCTTGTGTTGTTCCTCTCATAATCCTTTTCTACAACTTCCTTTGTTGATTTCCATGCTACTTATACTATTGTTGTCACTTTGGTTGTTTCTCTTTCAACTACTACATTTTGGTCGACATTTTTCTCAACAACCACCTTTCCCTTTGCTTCTGCTTTAGCCACTATTGCTTCTAATGCATCATCTTTTTCCTTAGCTTTAGCCTCCTCAGTTTTCCTTTTCTTTTATACAACATCCTATTTCTTCTTGTGGGTTTTTTCTTTCTTCTTCCTCTTCTTTTCTGTCGTTGGTGTTTCTTCATCTTCCGTTGATACAGATTGAGGGGATGTAGCTTCAAGATATGTTTTAACTGCTACCTCTTCTTCTACTTTCTTTCCGGCTTCCTTGCAATATTTTTCTTCATCTACAATTCTCCCTAGGGGCTTTCCTTATCTTCTATATATGACCTCATCATATGTCCTATCCCCACAATGGACTTCCTCTTCCTCCCATGTGGTTGAAGTGTACTCCCATGAGATGCCAAGCTTCTTAAAGTGTTCTTTGATGACTTTCTTTGGGTTGTGTCTTTTGAATATCTATTCTCTGAAGTGATATGAAAGTAACACATCCACTTTCTCTTGGTATTGTTTTGTGTTCATGAATTAGCATGAGTTGATCCATAAAAAGAGTAAGGGCTAGATTGATTTCTTATCTCGGTAGAGAATTGGCCCAACTCCATTGATCACTATTTTATAAGTTCCTAGAATACCAATTTATCTGGGACAAATAGCGGAAGAAAATGTGGGGCTTTGGTGTCTCCTTATCTTATGATGTATGTGCCATGCTCCATCATGTACTAGTACCCTATCCTTTTTATTATTCCAAGTGCCTTGTTTTTCATACATGACGCTAGCGCACAAAAGATGAATTTGTATAATGGTGTGAAGAAGTGTTTTCATATCTTGTGATACTTTGTCCTATACTTGTGCTCCAAGAGAACCTTGTAGTGAATATGGATCAATGGGTTTGTCGGCTTAGAATCCCAACCCATATTCAGGTACTGATGTAGTACACACATGATGTCCAATAGGAACGATGCCATATGAAAATACAAAAATGTTTTGGGCCTAAAATTCCATCATTGTAGTGATAGAATTTGTTCGAGTAGTTGATAGGCGATTAGCCCAATCGAATGAAGACCCCTCATCTACACAATAATATATCAGTGACATCAAGGCTAGTGAAAAAGTGGAGGCATCTAGTTCCCCGTATAGTGTGTGAAACATAGCCACCAGGTACTAATAAGGCAATCTAAGTGTTGTGGTAGGATACCCGCTGGAAGGCCTGTGTTTAAAATATTTTTTTGGATTATACCACACCTTAAACAAGTATTTTTCATGGAGCTGTAAATTGTTGATAAGTTCTTTGTCCAATCTCTTGGTCCCCTTCTCCAAGTGGTAGAATGTTTCCAG
>CBVK0100462439.1:0-12173 GCA_900067695.1 Picea abies
TACAGTCTGAGCATTAATAGCTATCATTCCACCTGCCCCACATAAAATGCCCGCCTGTTGCGCCGCTCCATCGAACCAGGCCACAACTGTGTTTTGTGGAACGTTGAAAATAGCTCTGCGGGGTTTTGAGGTTGGAGTCTGCTTGCTGCTCGCGGCCATCTCAGCAAAGATCGCGCTGGCCACCCTATGAGTAGATGGTGTCTTGTCATCAAACAACACCTCGTTCCTGTGCTTCCATAAATGCCAGCAAAGAAGCATAGGAAGCTTAAATTGGTTTGTTGAGACGCGCATCCATTGCTGGAAACATTGTTTGATGCTGTCGCCCGTCCAGTTAGATAATTGCACACGAAAAGATGTTAATAGTTGCCAAACAGCTCTGGTGAAAGGGCAGACAATAAAAACGTGGGCGGCTGACTCCTGATTTGATTTGCAGAGGCAGCAAATGCTGGGCCCCAACCATCCACGCGATTATAGGTTCGACCACATTAAAATTTTGTTCTCGAGTAATAGCCAAATGAAAATCTTTTGTTTGATCGGGCAATCGCTCCTCCAGATCTGACTGTGTGCACGCTCCCTTGTAGAAGTCCAGCATTTTGAAGCTAAAGCCATGTAAACGTTTCTTGCAGTGAGGACGCCAGATCTGTCCCCACCCGTCCATATGAGCAGATCAGCCCTGTTCTGAAGTCGGATACCTGAAAATCTGAGGCTGTGCGAGTACCTATCCCATTCCAATGCCTGTTCCGCAACCAGACCAATCTCCTCGCTACTGATCCAGTGGTCGCTCAATAGACCCCCGCTGCTGGAAGAGATGAACTGATATAGAAAGTGAAGGTTTTTTTGGTGAAGAAGGTTCAGTAGATCTGTGGATAGCATGGCATGTTTGCCAAGGCCCAGCACGCAATCCCTCCCAACTTCGATCAGATGACCATTTCCAGGAACCCAAGTGAGCCAGTGTAGAATGATAGGTAGGGTTGATAGAATATGTTTCCAGGTCTGTGATCCAGCTGTGGGTCTCATGGTGGCAGATCTGATCCAGAAAAGAACCGGTAACTGTGGGAAATATTTAGCCTTGATCACCTTGCTCCAGATACCAGGCTTCATTAAGATGCGCCAAAGAGTATTTGCCAAGAGCGCCCGGTTGAAGAAGGGCAGATTCCTGAGGCCCTATCTGCCCATTTTCTTAGGTTTAGAAATGGTCTCCCAGTTACAAAGATGATATCCAGTTGTTTTACTTCCATTCCAAAGAAAAGAGAAAATAATCTGACGAATGGATCTAAGAATTGTAGCCGGGATTTTTGCAATCGCCATCCAATAGACCGGAATGCTTTCTAAGACAGCTTTTATGAGAATGTATCTCCCACCCATGGTGAGAAGCTTATTACACCAATGATGGATTTTTCTGTCAACTTTATCAAGTAGCCAAAGCCAATTTTTATTTGTATACCTGTTAGGTTTGATGAAAAAACCAAGATAGGAGAAACCCTCCTGTAGGTCTGCTGCGTTGATACCAAACAGCTCTGTTAGATTATTTAAGAAAGGTTCCTGAGTATTCAGTGCAAGAAAGAGTGATTTTTGTAAATTGATCACTAGACCAGAGACTGCACAGAAAGTACTAATGATGGAGTGAATAAGGGTCCATTCGGCAAGGCTGGCCTCTGTCAAGATTAGCACATCATCGACGAAAAGAATGTGTAGGATGTGTGTCAGACCTGAGAAGTTTACTCCAGAAAGTTTGCCCTCTGCTTGACTATGTTTGAGGAGGATGTTGAGCCCTTCAAGTATCAATATAAAAAGTAAAGGTGATAGGGGGCATCCTTGACAGAGCCCTCTCTCACATCGAAAAGATTTTGTAGGTTCCCCATTGATCAGTACAACCAAGGTTGCCGAAGTGATACAACTTAGAATCCAATTTGTAGTGACTCGCCCAAATCCGCTCTGCAAGAGAATAAGGTGCAAGAAATTCCAATTTACACAATCAAAAGCCTTCTTGAGATCTAGTTTGACCAGAATGGCTTGTTTTTTTCTGGAGTTTAGGGAATGGATGCATTCCTGTGCTACGCCTACAGCATCTAAAATCTGTCTGCCTTTCAGGAATCCGAGCTGCTCCTCCGAAAGTGATTTGGAGAGAATAGGACGGATTCTATTTGCAATAATCTTTGAAATAAGTTTGTAGCATAAGTTGCAAAGTGAAATGGGGCGGTAGTCTGTGAAGTGTTTAGGTAGATTGGATTTTGGAATCAAGACAATAAAGGTTTTGTTTAGTTGTGGATTTATCACACCCCTTGTGCGAGCATCCTCCACGGCATCCAGCAGATCCTGTCCCATAATGTCAAAAAAATGAAGGTATAGTTCAACCGACCAACCGTCGGGACCCGGACTCTTCTCTCTTTTGAAGCCCTTGAGAACTGACAGAATTTCCTCCTTTGTACAGGGGGATTCTAAAGCTAGTGCCTCTTTTGCTGATACCATGTTAGGGAAGCGGTTTGCTAACCCTACCTGAGTGGTGAGATTTGGTGCATCATGGACCTGAAAAAAATCACTAAAATGTTGTGCAGCAGCTTCTTTAATCGCTTCCTGTGTATGATGTTTGGTGCCATCCTCCGCTTCAATGTCCCACATATGTTTCTTTGATCTCCGAGCATTTGCAAAATTATGGAAGTAGCGGGTATTTTTGTCTCCACCCTCGAGCCAGAGCATCCTGCTCTTTAAGCGCCACCTCTCCTCATCTTCACGCAGGAAAATGGAATGAGCCTTCTCCAGCTCACGGATTCTATTGTTGATATCCATTGATGCAAGATTGTGTAGAAGTAAACAATGTAGAGCAGCCAGCTCCTTCTCAGTTTTATTTAGGACCGCTTGCTCCTCACATTTTTTGTTTTTGAGCCATGTAGTTGTATGCTTCTTTAAAATGGCTAATTTCCTAGCCAACATTTCTTGCGGATCACCAGGTACCGAGTCAGAGCAGTCCGCCCATGTCTTTCTGACCAATCTGTTAAATGTTATTTCCTTTAGCCATAACGGGTTTAGTTTGAAAGGCTGGCCCGCCCCGTATCTGCCCTCGCCTATCTGAAGACATATGGCAGCATGGTCCGATAGATAAGGTTGTTGAACCCAGGCACGAGAACAACGAGATGGAGAAACAATTTCAGCAGAGATAAGAAATCTGTCTAAGCGTTTAGCAATGCTATCCGGGCCAAGTCTACCGTTCCACCAGGTAGGAGCGAGCTCTGCCGGTTCCAAGTCAATCAAATTGTTTTTGAAAAACAGTTGTTTGAAGAAGCTCATAAGTGGATCCGTGTGTACTTTTTTTCCCCAAGTCTCCAAAGGGCTGGTGGTTAGGTTAAGATCACCTGCTAAAATGAGGTTTCGAGCTGCCAAGAGACCGAGATAGTCCAGTCGTTCCCAGAAAACCTTGCGCTCACAGCAAGGACCGTAAACATTGAGCAAGTTGAATGATGACTTTAATTCAAGGCTGTATCCAGTGAGAAGAATCCCTCCAGGGCTGAGCATCGGGCAAAGATTAAAGAGAGAAGGGTCCCACGCGGCCAGGAGACCACCTGAGGTGCCCACCGAGCTTGCCGCACAGGTCAACCAATTTGGCCTGAGTCTATGAATGAACTCTCGGGCAGCAGATGCAATCACAAGTGTTTCTTGAAGAAAGATAATGGACGGATGTGTCAGGTCCAGTAATCTTCGCATAGAGGCAAATTTCAGGGCTCCTCCAACCCCCCTTATGTTGAGGGACAGTAGGATCATGGGTCACCTCTGGCTAGGGCTTTTAATCCTCTAAGCGCCCCTTTAGTTGTAGCCGGTGCAGAATTCTCCATAGATTTCAATCCAGCCTGTGTTCTCTTACGAGCACTGCGGGTTTTCAGTGGTGATAGTTCAAGTCCAATACCTCTAGACCAATGTGGATCTGGATTAGTTGAAGTGGGAAGGTTTGAAGTGGATGGTTGGTCCAGTGAGGGAAAGTTTGAAGTGGATGGTTGGTCCGGTGAGGGTAAAGTGGGCTGTATAATAGTGTTTCCAAGATAGGTGTGGATGGGTATCGAGTCAAAAGGAAGAGTATGTGCTGAGGTAGCTGATGGGAACATGGTGTCAAGTTGAAAATCAGACTGGCTCGGTTCAGTATATCCAGGTGATGTATGAGGGATTGGTGTTTCATCAAAAGATGTTGATGGGGAAACCGGAATCTGGGTGTCTGGATCTAGTGAGAGGTGTGTAATCGGTACTGAAGGAGGGATGGGATCACATCCAGTTTGGTTAAGCCCATTTAAGGGAGGGAAGGATGTGTGGTCTGATAAAACCGGAGCTGTGGCTTTTGCTCCAGAACCCAAAATCATATTCTCATGATTAGCAATATACAATCTGTCCCAAGATGATAAAGAGTTATAGAGAGAGGGACAAAGTAGATTGATCTTACCCACTAGAGAGTCATCAGGTGAAATTGTATCTTGACCAGAAAAAGGTGCTGACTGTTCAGCAAACTAATTTGGAGAAGAGATGTATCCATCAAAATGTGGCTCCTCTGCAGGATCCAAATCAAGGTCCAGTCGAGGAAACTTATGGCAGTCCCTTCGCAAGTGGCCTATTCTGCGGCAGTAGGAACAACGGAAAGGTATGCCAAGAAAGTCCAGGCGTTGTGTGATCAGTTGATTGCGCCAGTCTATTTCGAGGACTTCAGGAAGTCCCGCCTGTATGTCAATCTCCACGTAAATCTTAGCCATTCTTCTGTCTGTCCCGGCTAGACAGGTTGCATCCACTCTTAAAAAACGCCCTAAGGCAGTCCCAATCAGTTCTAGAGCTTGGTTGTTCCAGAGTTGTAGGGGGAGCCCGGGTAGCAAGACCCATACATGTCTGTGACTGAAAAACTCAGTGGTGGGATTAAACCCAAGCCTCCATCGTTTGAGCATGAGGCTACCCTCATCGATTGGCCAAAATCCGTTCAGGATGAGAGTTGAATCCTCTGGCTTGTTAAAAATAAAACCAATCCAGCCTTGTTGCAGCAAAAGTATCTTTGGTAAATAACCTAGAATCGGTTTCCAGTGAATAGAAATCCAGGCATCCACAGATTGCTTACATTTTTCTTTGTATGCCAGTCTGCCGACCAGGGCACACAGGGCCAGGTTGCAAGCTTCAGTAAGCCCAACATCCATGCCTAGGATGAGCTTTGGGTGTTTGTGTTTGGGTTTCCAGACCCTGTGTTGGCGTTTATGAACCCCTCGTGAAAGAGAGTTTGGTTCGTTGTTTTGGTAACTCTCCTTTGTTCTAACCCTGTGCTGGTAAGGCTCTGTCAGTCTGTGCTGTGGAGCAGTGGTAGGACATGCCTCAGCTGAGAAAGCCTGTTGACTTTGACCTGCTACAGCCGGGTCTGTCTGGAAAAAAGATGGTGGTAACAGGCCTGTGCCTCTGCTGTTATGTGACTCCACCTGAAGGTTTGTCCGAGTAACCGATGCAGGGTCGGTAGGAACAGGGCTCGATCTAGGGAGTGTTGTCAGGTTGTTTGTCTTGTAATGGATGGAACATAGCTCGTCAATCGAGGCCAGCATGTTCGGGTGGTCCCATGGGTCGCCCATAATGCCAGCAGGGTGGACCAGGCAGATAGCGCACTATGGAAGCTAGTTGAAAAACGAAGAACAGAGCAGATGAAAGGCAGTTCAAAACCGCCTCCAGTGGTTCAATCTGACTGACCAGATCGTTAAAGGGAGATGCCCGAAGCGCAACGGTGTCAGGTCAAGAGCTATGAAAAAAGGAAGTAGAAACAGTGAGATGACTGTAAAGAAACAGTGGTAGATGAAAAAGTGAGAGCAGGAGGACACTTTTAACTCTGGCGAAAAACATAGCAGAAACCGGCCAAAACTAAAACTGTAGAGTCACGGGGAAAGTGTGAGCAAAATAAACGTGCCTGCTTCTAAAAGACAGCAAGATACCCAATGGGTGGATGAGGGGCCAATACCGAGAAAAACCATCAACTCCAATGCAAAACCATCAACTCCAATGCAAAAACCTTGAAAGATGGTGGGGCAGACCAAGGTTCTACTGGTAACTGCACTGTATTCAAAACGGTGGTCGGATGGTTACCTTAGAGAGGGGGATTGTCCAAGCCGCATAGAGAAAGAAACCGATCAAACCCCAATGCAAAAGCAATGATGAAGGTGGGGCAGACCATGGTTCTGCTGGAAGCTGCACTGTAATCAAAACGGAGGTTGGTTGGTAACCTTAGAGAAAGGGATTGTCCATTCCGCAGAGAGAAAGACAAAACAGACTGTCAACAAGTCATGCACTAATCGTTGCAGATAGGGTGCCGTCGACCAGATCGGGTCCAATGCAAGGTTCTACAGTAGCGTAAGGGTAAGTGTCCTCAGCAGTCATGGCCGCCAAAAATTTAAATCTCTGCCATCTCTCTCTGGACTTCTCCTAGAGCAGCCGGAAAAACGAAAGGATTGTCAAACTTACCAACCATATTTCATGAAGTGTTATAAATAAATGAGGAAATATAATTGATAATTGGTAGTCTCTTAGATAAGTGGTAGTAAGAATCCACACTTAGATAAGTATATGTCCAATAAAAATATGCAAGGGATATGTTAGTTTCTAAAATACCAATTTATATATGAAATACAAAACAAATTCTTTCTCAATACAATTCTATTTCCTATAAGTTCTTGTTTTAATATAACAATAAAACTTTTGTGAACTGGGGATTATGAAGGAAACCCTGCGAGATCATAATACTAGGTCAATTTACTATATTTTTAATACCAAAATAATGTGGAATAGTTGATTTACTTTTAATATTAAATAAACATTGAATTACGTGAATTGATCCTCTTAGTGTGGCACTCTAATATGGTAGGCATCCATGGAGGCCATAAGAAGAATGATGCTTCGTTGGAGCTGATGGGTTCCTTCGGGGAAAGAAAAGGGACTCATCATTAAATATTATCAAGAAAAATGTTCATTATCATGTAATGATAATATCTCTTATGGAGTCATGGTCAGGCTAGGGGTTTATCAAGAAAAGTGATTTGGTTGTTATGTATTAATGGTAGGGTGAAACATGAGTGTTCCATTTATTTTTGGTTGATTTGATTCAGACATGTATACTCTATTATTTACTCTATATGTAAATTGCATAGTTGTTAGTGTATTAGTTACAATTGTTATATGATGAAATAAATTGTGCATCCATATAGATCTCATACATTTTGCATCTATATTCAAACATCATAAAATATAGGAATGGAGATATGTAAGGAAATAATCATTGATTTTTCCTCAAAATTACATTTCAATTAAACAATAGAAAAACATAGTATAGTCTAAGTAGTAAAACTTAGATAGAGAAGACATGAAATTCTTAGATATTTGTACAAATATATAGACAATTTTCATTCTTATTTTATTTGGAATGAAAGAATTTATACAACAATGTATATATAGAATATATATAAATATGTAGAGGTTCTCTTGGGAATTCCTTTGGATAAATAAATTTCAATAGTTGGAATAATAATGTCGAATTGCTTAAATTAGTATTCTGTTAGATTGTTAGGATACGTGTAAGTTGAGATCCGTTGAGATCCTATTTCTTAGGAGTTTGTTAACAACTCACAGAGTTTATATAATGTGACCCTATTTCATAATAAAATAATGAGTATTGTTCAATTCTGCATTGGTAGTGTTCAATTAGTGTTCTATTTTGGTATCAGAGCCTCGTGTAAAGAGTGTTGAGTTGTGAGAGAAGAAAGTTGTCATCATTGATCTCCATTGAAGGAGTGTTGGGAGTGATCATCGTTGCATAGGAGTTAGTTGTTGAGGAGTGAACCCACGTTATTCAATGTCTCTAAACACTTGAGATCGTGTGAAGAAGGCCCATGTAACAACCTTAGTTAAATAGTTTCTTAAGGTTTATCAATTATAGTTAACTAAATAATTAATTGTCCTATTGTGTATTAGTTAAATGATGATTATTTATTAATAATATTAATTAATTAAATAATTATTGTTTAATATATGTTGATTAATTAATTAACTAACACATTTAATGTTTGGATAACAAATTAAAGGCTTAATAACTTTTAATTTATTATTAGAAAACTTTATGTATGAATGGAAAGGGCATTCAATAGAGGGATAAGGCATTGAATGGAGGAATAAGGTATTAAATGGAGGGAGAAGGCGGGTGGCATTAAAGGAAGGTAGGAGGTGGTGAATGGGAGGGGGATATGAGGGGGCAGAGGCCTTCGGGAGAGGACTCGTGAAATTTTTGGGAGAGGAAGCATTATTTTAAGAGAATGATTGTATTTTCTGTTTGGTATTTTTCTGGTTTGGTATGGAGTTTGGGTGGACTATTACAGGGGTGCACCAGGTTGCTGGGAGTTTTGGGCTCGGGGGCCAGGAATCTTCACGGAATCCTGGAGCTAGGGAGCCGGATAGGCTCTGTTGCTAGCTGGCAGGGAGGAAAGATTCAGTTTTAGGTAGAGTAGCAACAACCGGAGATTGGGGAATTAGCATCAAATAGAGGTATGTATTTTAGTGATTATGCTCTGTTAAGTGATGGTTATGTGATTTATTTTCATGATATTAATAAATTTAATTTATGCTAAATAAATTATGGTTAAATGTTGAAGATTAATTTGTATAGAATAACATTTATCTACTCTCTATTTTTTTGACTTGTGTTTTATAAGGATCTGTGGGGACAGAGACCTTACACATGGTATCAGAGCTTCAGTTTGAAGCACTGGAGCCTTAAGGGCCTACCTACCCACCCAAAAATTTAAACAACTTCTTTTAGCTATTCACAGCTAGCTTTGACTCCCAAACCATTTTGTTATAAGCTGCTAGATGCCCTAGTTGACTCTTAATGATTGGAACCTTTAAGGGGTGCTTTGTATCAAAGAAATTCAGTTCTTCTGCAACAGTGGAAGTTATTAATCAACTGTGATTTTGAAAATTTACATAAACAACAATTGCATATTTCAAACCTAGAAACCAACAAATGTTCATAATA
This sequence comes from Picea abies, assembly GCA_900067695.1. NCBI lineage: Eukaryota > Viridiplantae > Streptophyta > Pinopsida > Pinales > Pinaceae > Picea > Picea abies. Next base: position 9,017 of record CBVK0100462439.1, read on the forward strand.
TTGTTAATGAACAAAGGTTATAAGCAAACACCGTCTATGAATCTTTTCCATAAGGTAGCCTATACTGATTGTTTCTCTTTTCATGTTTAGTTTTAAATGTTATATCCTGCGATGCTTCTAACTGTAGACACAAATAGAATTAAGATGAAGGCAAGCATTGTTGAAGTGCAAACCGAATTGCAAGCAAAAAAAGAAAGTACGACATTCTGAAACAAAACATTCTTAGATTTGAATGAAAACATCAGTCTAAATATAATAGAAATAAATGAGACATTCTAAATCTTCCTCTGGTTCAGCTCCGCTGACTTAAAATCTCAAATCTAGACCTAATTCTGAACACCCATGGCAATGACTAGCACTGAAAAATGAATACAATAAAATTTTAACCCAATTTCACTACAGGTGGCTTGACAAAATAGATCCGCGTTCAGGTGCTTTCTCAAGCCATAAGATGTGTTTAAAAAAAATAAGAGAGAGATTGGTGTTTGCGCACAAGTTGACCTCGTCTAAACCTAAGCCATATCACATATCAAACTACTATGCCAAATTTTGAGTCCACATGTCAAGCACATACCAGCACACAAGTTACCCAAGTGTAAGCACCAACGGAGTTTAAGGGCAGAGGCACAGACGGAGTTTGTGCCAAAGAGGGAATAATCCAAATGGAAGGTCGAACCTTCCATGAGCACTGGAAACTCAACAAACAACCAGGGGACGAATAAATATAGCAAATGCAAAGGAAGAAGAAGGGGCATCACCATGATGGATTTAGGTACCGCAGGAACAGGGTTTAGATATTCATGTTATATGCAATAAATCTCTCTCTCTCTCTCTCTCTCTCTCTCTCTATATATATATATATATATATATATATATATATATATATATAAACAAAACGCTAGGGCTCAACAACATCATTTATCTAAATAACAGAGGGAACTTGATTCCTCCTTTCATACTATCCTCACCACCCGAAAGAAATATATAAATAAATAAATAAAAATGTAACCTGCAGGCCCAGCCCCTCCCAACATACGAAGCCCAGTGCCGCGCCCAGGAGAGCCCACATGGGCCTAAAAGATGCGCACTATGCTTCGGGTATAATAAACATAAAAAAAGAAAAAAGAAAAAAGAGATTACCCATATCTAAAGAAAAATCTTAAGCTAAGGGCGCAATCTCCAGGGTCGATTCTGAAAAGAACCATCGAATAGAACCACAGTCATCACACAAGATTCCAAAAAATTCGATAGCACAAAGGGAGGATCCTAAGATGGAGAATTCTATGCAAAAAAAATATAATAAGCAAAATATCAGGCTTATGAGCCATCGAGCCCTTTAATCAAAGGCACAACATATATCAAGACAAGTTGGAGCCTAGCGGCACCAAACACCAAATACCCACGAGCCACGAGGAGGGATAAATCCACAATTCATTCACATTGCACTACGCGTCAAATATAATAAGAAAAATTATTGGGCCTGCGGGCCAATCTCCCAATTCGAGACCAACACTGAGGGCAAGCACCTGCACCAATGCACAACACCAGTTAGTATACAAAGCCAGCATGCAACAACAACAAGGCGCATATAAGCCAACACTCAAGACTGAGTGCACACAAAGGAACCAAGGGAAGAGATGAGGGGAAGCATTGCATTTGCACTACACATCAACGCAAGCTCAGCGCATAGAACAACCAATATATTACTATTTTTGGTGACCAGGCCACCCATATTGACTAGTGAACATGGACCCGTGAACAAACAATACATCGGTGTGAATGAAGAACAACATGAATTATAAGTGGGTATGGGTACTTTAGCACTGATATGCATCTCTGCATATTTAGAATAGAATTGGTACATCGGATTCTTTAAGGTCCTAATTCAGGCGGTGGGAAGTGTTCCCGATTGATGAGGGACATGTATAGATACGATATGAGGGGCATCTACTTTTTCCAATGATCGAAGTTTCAAGAGGGAGATAATTATGTATAGTCGTTCTCTCAGATGGGGGACAAAGAAAGAAGATGTACTGACGAGATACGACTAGAAGATTCATCCAAAATTACTCAAATTCTCTCAAAAATGCCATTACCAAGAATAATATAATACAGGTCGGAGTGCTCGAAAAGTGCTACCAGTACAGACAGACACTAACCCAAAGAGAGAGAAAGTATTTGATAACCATCTAGGATATTTTATCTCATAGATATCCCAAATGCTTCAAAGGACATAAACTTCCTTAATAGCAGTTCAAAATAGGACCTACACAAACTAGAAGCCTTTAAACTACTTTTATTTCAACACTATTCTAAAACTCAATGACTTTAGCCGACCATTCATCAATAAGATATGAACACTCCAGAATCCTACAACGTGCCAAAATAATATGGCATACTATAACTACACTCATTCTTGTCTTCGAAGAGACCCAATATTTCTCTTGAAGTAGACTTCAGGCCATCCAATACACCTAGTAATTTGGAGGAACATCATAAGTAGAGGACACCTATTATTGAACTAGAGATACTCAGTAGCATACAAATCTCTAGCCAAACCAGCGCTTGAGCTATGAAACTATTACAAGAGAAAATAGAAAAAAAAACCAGCACCAGCGCCAAACACACACATAGCCAACGCACCAAGCATGAAACACATAGACCAAACCACCGAGGAGCAGAGGGAACGCGCCACTGTACAAGAATCTCCCTCCAAAACTTGAAACCGTGGACACGGAATCGGACGAGCAAGGAGATGGCCATGGCCGCTAACCTCATCCTTCACCTCTGCAAAGCATTTGAAGAAAAAAACAAGAATGAAAAGGGTCGAGTGAGGCTAGGGTTCGAGGAGATAAAGGCGAGAGTAATTTAGGGTTGAGGATGAGATACATGGGAAGGAGGGCACATGGATCTCATGCACCCACGATGCTCAACTTCAAATAAAAAAAATAAAAAAATTGTTTATATTTTTAATTTTCTTATTTAATAAAACAAAAATTTAATTTCTTTTAAATTACGTTTTTTTTTTTAGATAGTATAAAATTATGTTAAAAAAAAATATAATAATCATAAAGTTATTAAAAAAAAATAACTTTGGGGTCCATGGATTTTGAACCCACGACCACTCACCATAGTCCAAGCCTTAGAAAACAACCAA
>CBVK0100462440.1:0-12173 GCA_900067695.1 Picea abies
AGAGAGAGAGAGAGAGAGAGAGAGAGAGAGGAGGAGGAGGAGGAGGAGGAGGAGGAGGCCTAGTCTTAGCATCATCTCATCTCATATTGTACAATACATTGAATATATTGTAAAAGGAGGTCTCCCCCTAGAAGTGGATTGTTATCCACTGACTTTTTATCATTCTCAAAGAGTTGGTTCATAACATTTGGTTTAATAGCATCAATCCTAGGGTTTTTCTTCTTCAAATCAATCATCTTGGAATTTTTGTTATAACTTTGTTTATGTGATGCTTTAGATAATAAAATGTGGAGGTTAGTTAGGATACATATCCAAGTACTTCTGGTAAAAAATTTAGGTTTTGGTTAATTAAAATTTTGGATATATATATTATGGAATATAGGGTTTCTGACTCATCCTAAAATCCATTTTAAAATGAGTCATATTGGTATTTTTGTTATAAATGTTTTTCTGGGAAGTTTCAAAAAAAAAAAAAATTAGGATACCGAGGAAAGATAGCAAGTAATAGGTGGTAATAATTTCAGGATCTGGTTCATTTTATTTTTGTAGATATATCCTATGGATGTTAGGGTTTATGACTTGTCTTGAAATTAGTCTCAAACAAGCCATCTTTTTATTTTTTCTATAAAGAAATTTCGGTGAAGTTTCAGAATCTGAAATTTTTAGAATAATGAGGAGACATAGTGAATTACCTATGAATTCTTTTAGAATTTGAATCACTATAATTTGTGAGATATCTCTTGTGGAAGTTGGAGATTTTTACTAATCTTGAAATTAGTCTTAAATAAGTCATTTTGGTATTTTTACGTCATTTTGGTATTTATTCTATAACGTTTTATCCGTAAAGGTTTAGACTATGAAATTTTTCAGGACTTCAAGAAGTCATATCAAAGTCCTATAGGACAAAATTTTTGACTCTAAAGGGTTCAAAGTTTATATATTTATATCAGGACAAAGGTCATCCATACAAACATACTTGAAATTAAGGGTTTGAAAGGTACATAACTTACAATTATACAAACATACTTGAAATTAAGGGTTTGAAAGGTACATAACTTACAATTGACATAAATTTTGATTGGAAGATCTATTTTTTATGATTCAAAATTTTTGCTAAAGAGGAAAAATAAGAGAATTATTTTTTCTCACATGCCCCCAAAGGTTCCTCCAAAATTATTTCACCAACTAAACCTCTAGAGAGTTCAACCATGACTCAAGAAGAAAGAGAAGAAATATTTCACGGGATTGGAAAGGTGGAAAATAAGATGGATAAGATGGAAAACAAGATGGATGAGGTGTGAAATACGATGGATAAAATAGGAAAAGAATACAGATTAAAATTGGGAGCGTATGGAAAAGAAGATGTTAGAATTGAAAATTTCCATGTCTTCCATGGCCTTCCATGCTCTAGATGAGATAATCCCTAAAGGAGATATAAAAATGCAAGAAAATCATGAAAATGTAGAGGAAATAAAGATTGAGGCCTAGAATCATGATTATTCATCACTTCAAGATCCACATCAACAAGATTTCAATGTAGCAGCAAGGAACGACTTCATTCCAAAGATCGATATGAGGAATTTTGATGGTAAAGATCCTATATAATGGATATTCTAGATGGAGCAATACTTTCGTATACACCAAGTGTCAATCCTACAAAAGGTGACTATTGCATCCTTGTATTTATACACCAAGTGTCAATCCTACAAAAGGTGACTATTGCATCCTTGTATTTATAAAATGATCATTTTGTTTGGTATCAATGGTTTTGTGAAAGAAAAAAGAATGATATTATCTGTTGGTACATTTTTAAGGATGAATTGATATCACATTATGGGGATATTAAGAGCAATACATTATTTAGTCAATTGATAAATATTTGGAACAAGGGTCTAATTACAGAGTGCATTCAACAATTCCAAAAGCTTAGTTTCATGGTAAAGAACATTCCCGAGGATAATTTGTTGGATATATGTATGGTAAATTTAAAGGAGAACACATGAGCTGCATCATTTCAAACCTAAATCCCTATAGAAATCTTTCAGTATGGCATGGAAAGTGGAAAACAAAAATATGGCTACAATAAGGGTGGCCACTAGAAACTACAGAGAGCATCATGTTCCCTCTCCTAACCTCACTCAACTGACAAGGTTGACACCTCAGCAAAAGGATGAAAGATGATCAAATGGACCATGTTTCAATTGTGACAACAAGTACAATAAGGGGAATACATGTGGTGAGAAGAAAGTATTCTACATAAACTATGAAGAGGAACGATATCAAGATCAATTGGAACCATCACTAGATATATATCTAGAAGAGACTAATCCAACGATATATTTCCATCCATTGGTTGGAATTAGTACTCCACAAACACTCAATATACAAGGATACATTAAAAATAAAAGGTAATAATGTTTATTGATTCTGGTAGTGCCCATAACTTTATAAATTACAAATTAGCAAAAGATATTGATTACTTTGTATTTTCAACACCAAAGTTTCAAGTAATGATTGCATATGGAGGTATCATAAATTATTCTGGGAAGTTCCATAGTATTAAGCTCAATATGGGGGAGTGTTTATTGGATAGTCTCATGACTTCCATCCAAATGGGTGGTGCTAATGTTGTATTAGGGGTCCAATGGTTAAAATCATTGGGAACAATAACCCTTAATTTTCAAGATCTTTTTATGAGATTTTCCTCAAAAGGAAAGGAAATTGAGCTTAGAGGTATCCAAGGGAAACCCTCTAAGGTGATAATATCTAATAGCATGAAAAAATCACTTGAAAAGAGACACCATCGTGTAATTGCATAATTGTGCTCACTAGATGTTCAAACATCTATATCTTCTACTTTAGTGGATCTCCAAATAGTTATCAACAACCATTCCAAGGTATTTGGAGGGATCATGACCATGCTATTCATTTGAAACCATGAAGTGTAGCACCTAATATTAGTCCCTACATGTATCCATTTACATAGAAGAGAAAGTTTGAGTGTATGATCCAAGAAATGTTAGATGTGTGCATCATTCAACCTAGCCAAAGTTCTTTCTCTTCGTCAATAGTGATGGTTATGAAGAAGGATGGTTCATGGTGTATGTGTCTATATTATAGACAACTCAAAAAAATCACCATCAAATATAAGTTTCATATTCATGTCATTGATGAATTATTAAATGAATGGTATGGAGCAATTTTTTTTACTAAGTTGAATTTTTCGTTCGGGATATCATCAAATCAGAAGAGGCAAGAATGCATTCCCAAAATGGCCTTTATGATGCATGAAGCTCGATATAATTTTTTGGTTATGTAATTTGGACTTACTAATGCACCTTCAACATTTCAAAGCTTAATGGATTCTATTTTCAAACCTATCCTTAGATCATTTGTGTTAGTATCTTTTGATGACATACCAATCTATAGAAAATCTTGGGAAGAGATCATACAACATATTGATAGAGTATTACAATTTTTAGAAGAGAAACAAGTTTATGAAAATCCTTCGAAGTGTTCCTTTGAGGTTCAAGAAGTGGAATATTTGGTTCATATTGTATTTCATGAAGGTGTAAAAGTGGACCCTAACAAAATTAAAGCTATGAGGGAATGGGTAATTCCCAAAACCTTGAAGAAACATAGAGGATTCTTAGGATTGACAGGATATTACCACTAGTTTGTCAAGAACTATGGTCAAATAGTGACACCTCTAACAACATTATAAAATACGGAAGCATTTTATTGAACTCACTAAGAAACCAAAGCTTTTGAAAAACTTAAGGAGGCTATGTTTACAACTCTTGTCCTAGCCACACCTAACTTCACAAAAATATTCAGTGTGGAGTGTGATGCCTTAGGGAATGGCACTTGTGCAGTTTCAATGCAAGAATGAAGGCCCCTTTCTTTTGATAGCAGTAAAATTAAAGGAAAATACATACTCAAACCCATTTATGAAAAATAAATCATGTAGGCCATACTACATGTAGTTAAGAAATGGATCCCTTACCTAATGGGAAGACACTTCAAAGTAAAAACAAATCATGATAGTTTGAAGCAATTCTTGGAGCAACGATTATCTTCAAAAAAACAAAATAAATGGATTAAAAATATTATAGGTTATGACTTTCAAATTATTTACAAGAAAGGAAAACATAATATTGTAGAATATGCACTTTCAAGAAAAGAGGAAGAAGCAAAGGGTTCACTATGTGTTATTTATATTCTACAATTTGATTGGGTGTAATAAGAAAGGATATAATGGAAGAAAGATCAAGAGCTATGAAAGATCATTCAACAACTACAAGAGGACTCCATTGAATTAGATAAATTTGTATGGAAGAATGATTTTTTATGGTATTATGATCTCCTATATTTATGTAAAAAAACCCAACTCAAAAATAGTAGGGCATTTAGGGTTCTTGAAAACTTACCACATGATCAAGAAGGATTTTTTCTAGAAAGGTATTAAAACTTATGTTCAAAACTTTATGTCTGAATGTGTGGTATTCCAAAAAAATAAGGGAGACACAATCAAGACATCAAGTTTCCTACATCCATTAGCTATACCAAGTCAATGTTGGGAAGAATTTTCAATGCAATTTATTATAGGTTTACCCATATTTGAAGGAAATACTATCATCATGGTAGTAGTGGATTGACTGAAAAAGTATGCCCATTTTTTCTCTCTTTCTAATCCTTTTATAGCAAGTATAGTAGCTACAACATTCATGGAAACACTTCAAAATCTACAAGGAGTACCCAAGATTATTGTAAGTGACAGAGATCCAATTTATAATGTAAAATTTTGGACTGAATTGTTTTCTTGTTTGGGTACTCAATTAGCTCACAAATCATCTTACCATCCTCAATATGATGGGAAACTGAGACTGTGAATAAATGTATAGAAGGATATATTTGTTTCTTTTCATATGATAAACATACACAATGGGTCAAGTGGTTTCCCTTGGAAGAATGGTGGTACAACACATCCTTCCATCCTTCATAACAAATTCTCCATTTTTGGCACTTTATGTATCATCCTCCATCCATCACATCACCATTGAAAGGAACTACAAAGGTTCAAGAAGTGGAGGACCACATAGGGAACCAACAAGAGGTTGTAAAACTATTGAAGTACAACTTGGTTATGGCACAAAATAGGATGAAACAACAAACATATCATCATCACAGTGAAAGGGAATTTGAAGTGGGGATTATGTATTTTCAAGGATACAACCATATAAACAGATTTCCCTCAAGAAAAAAAATAAGGATAATAAATTAGCACCTAAATATTATGGCCCCTATAAGGTGTTGCAAAGGATTGGAATTATGGCTTACAAATTGGAGTTGCCTCCATCTTCATGTGTACATCCATTATTCCATGTTTCTTGCTTAAATAAGGTAATCGGTGACAAGATCTCAGTCCAAACTATTTTACCAGATATTAATGGAGAATGGAAAATCATATTAGAACTAGAAGCACTTCTTCAAACATGGATTATGCATATATGAAATAGAGAAATTATTGAGTACCTTCTCAAATGGAAGAACCTACCACTGGAAGAGGCGACATGGAAAGATGAGTTATTCATGTAGAAACACCTGCAATTAGTCAAGTGTTGATGACAACACTTGTTTGAAGGGGAGGGGCATTTTAATCCCTAGAAAAAGCCCCATTTTAAGTATAAAACCCCTTATTAATCCCTATATATTGAATTATTACATTTATAGTGTTATATTTGTATGTATGCTAGAACCTTTCATTATACCATTTCATTATAATTGTACCCTTTGTCTCCTATATATATATATATATATATATATATATATATATTTATATTGTACCAAGGAGACCTAGTCTTAGGATCATTTCATCTCATCTTGTACATTGAATATATTGTAAAAGGAGGTTTCCCCCTTGAAGTGGACTATTATTCACTGACTTTTTATAATTCTCAAGGCATTGATCCATAACAGATTTCATGGATATTACTCACTCACAATGATGGACTTCAAGTAAATTCTTTTGAGAGTCTCATACCTCGAGAAAAACCATCTATGACAAAATATAATTGGACTTGATTTGGTAATAGTTTCTTTGGTATCCACGTGTGTTGCTTCTATGTAGTGAAAACATTGCACAATCAAATGTGCAAACACTGTGCTCACTAGTGCCTCAATATATCTAGTGAGTTCTACCATGTATTTCTAAATAATGGAGTTGGTTCAATGATTCATTGGTGCTAGTGGAAGAAACCAAGGACTGTGGCATGATATCTTAGTCAAAGGTTGGCGCTAAAGTTCAAGCTACTTAAAAATTGTCTAGAATATAATGATCCAACCAAATCGACCAAGTTAGGGCATGTCATTAATCTATTTGTTCTATTGTTTTGTAAAGAACTTGTTCAGGCTTCGACATTGACCCAAATATCAAAACAATATAATGTTGTTGAAAAACTTGTTGAAGAAGAAATTCAGGATGATGAGCTTCTGTGTGTGTTGCAAAAATATGGGATCTACATAGATATGAGAAACCGTTGGATACATGTAGGTTTGTCTCATAAAGCCCGATGGAAAACTAGAATGCCAGAGGAGAAATTGAGTCTTGAGGTGAAGAAGATATTGTCAAGGTTCTGGTGTAGGAAAGTAAGCGTCATTGTTTTCTATGGAGTGTGCAGGTCACATTCAAAGTGAGGAGGTTCATAGAAAATGAATCAATATCTGAGTTGATTTGCTACATAGAAAAGGTTTAGAAGGAAACAGGAAGTTGAAATATTATGCCCATATTTTTCAAAGTTGAGATTTGAAGAGGTGCATGTAAAAAACATTATATGTAGGAGAGCATACCGATTGGATTTGTGTTAATGTCTAAGATTTTCAAGGTAATGATTGAGGTTGTATCTCCTTACTTTCAAAACAAATTTGGATAATGAAGGTAATGAAAGTATGGTTCATGAAGAAAAAAATTTAGTGGTTAAATTAAAATTGTCCAAGTGTTGTTTCAAATGGTGACAAAAAGGGCACACAAAGTTTTTGGTCACATTTATAAAAGTTTTCATGCAAAGTTTATATAAAGATTCCTTATTTCAAATTGTAAAAGTGTCAAATGAGTTTGATGGACATGTGTAATTGAAAGTTATCGAGTCAAACACTAAGCCAATGTTGTGTTCCAAGTTGAGAGTATGAATCCGAAGTGAAGTCAAAATTCAAATGTCAAGTCATTTATAAGTGGAGGAAATCCTGATAATGGTGCGTCAATTAAGTTTTCCAAATCCATTGTCATAGGTTTCCTTGTTGGACATTTGACAACACACCAAGGAAACATATTTTTTATGCAAGTAATTTCATGTGCATGAAACAAATTACAAGTGTATGTGAAAGATGATGACAAAGGTTGATGGAAGAAAGAGAAAGATTACATAAAGAATAAAAAAATCAAAGAAGAAGACAACATCAAGAACAATATGAAATAAGAATACAAACACAACAAAAGATATACTCATGAAATAAAAAGAAGGAAAAGTCCAAATGAAGAGGTAAAATAGAAGGTATGCACGGTGATGAGATGTTAATAGGTTATATTTTGGGCATATATAATGGGATTGAAACATTTGGGAATATGATTGGTACCATGGATTAATGATTCATATGTGTTGTAGGAGGGCATGATCAGTTGCATCCAATACCCCAAGGTTTTTGGTCCAAGTTGTGCAAGTTTATCCATAGGAAAGCTAATTTACCCATGTGTTTTGTAAGCCTTGTTGAATCATGCTTGCATGCATTAGTGTGGTAGAACATGTAATAATGTAGCATGTATCACTCTTATGCATAGAGAGGATGTGGCATCAAGTTGTGGAATCAACCAATCATATAGTTATGAGGGTCAAAAGTGAACTTGCATCTAAGCTTGTTGGTGAGTCAGAGAAGTTGAATTTTTTATTAAGGGGGAAATGTGAGATGGACTAATCTGAGAGTGTGAGTTGTTTGGGACCAAGTTATGATTAACAGAGAGTTTAACATGTTGTTGAACAATGTAGGTGAAAAGGATTCTAAGAGAACTGATGAGTACAACAAATGACACTCATGTATCTTGATAGATTTATTTATTTTTATATGGATATTAATGATCAGTTGTTTGTAGGTGCAAGTGGAAGAAACAATTCAAATTAATTATTTTCATGCAGGTACAAAAGCAAGAAGAAAGTTTGAGGAAGAAGCTCTTATTGAAGAAATCCCAAGAGAGAGTGTGCATTAATTTCCCCATCATGATGATTCGTAGTTAACCAAAATGATTTGTGTGCAAGTTTCATGATCAACCAGAACCATTTGTGTGTGAGGTTCATGGTCAGACGAAACCATTTGTGTATGTGGTTCATGGTCAACTAGAAACCACTTTGTGTGATGGTTCATGGTCATCATAAACCACTTGAGCATTGTAATGGTTATGGGTAAGCCAAAAAATCCCAAGTGATTTATGATAGAGGAGGAGAGTAAAATTAAGGAAGAAACACACCGAAGCCAGTCATATGAGAGATAAAATTTGAATATGAGGCAAGCCAAAGAATGAAGACAACAAAAAATGAGGACATTCGATAAAGACCTGACAAATATTAAGACAAGTACTCATTAAAAGGGTGTGTTGGAATGTGTAAATCCTACTTGTCTTAATTATGTGTGAGGAGATTATGTTTGATAATGTGTTTTATTATTGAGAGGTGGAGTTTTTTTAGTCTATTATTTAGGAGATTGTTAGTTAGCTAGTTGGATTTGAGAGATTTGGTTCAACTAAGAGTCTAGTTTAATGTGGAGTTGAGATATTCTCTCAACCTCTCCTTCTATATTATGAATAAGTTAGATCTGATAACAACTTGTGAACTCTATATAATGGAGTCACAACCTATTGTAAATACTAAGTTATTCAACAGAGTATTTTGTGTCTTCTCCTATTTTATTAACTTGAGATCACATGATTCACATATTTTAAATTATAATTACCCACCAATATTTCTTCCATGTTATTTTTGAAGAATGAAAACATTAATCAATATAACTCGAACTATATTGAAATCTTGGGTACTTTACAATTGCACATCATGTATGTTATGGATAGTACATGCTTGACCTTAAAAGCATTTTTTTTTTAGTTTTGAATTGAATTGAATTATAAAAAGGTATTTCAATTAGATGGGTGCCCCCCAAAAAAATTATGTATAGGAGTTCCTTACAAATGCTATAACTTAGAATTGGCATCTTCCCATTTATCAATAGGAAAAAAGAAGAGATATTAAGATTATTGATGAAGTAAAAATCCTTCAAAGGATAACAGATTGATAATAGGTTTTTTTTATCTTGTAGTTTTTCTTGTGCATCCAAATGCTTATTAGCTTTGGAAGTCCACTGCATCAACTCTATCCTTGTCCGTACTATTACAGATTTGAACTTTTTCTAATATTTCTACTAATATTGTAGGTTTAGGTTATGAAATAACAAGTTGTAAAATGTTAAATTTGCATTGGAAAAGGTAAAACACTGCTCCAAAATATCAGTAAATTTAAAATAGAAATGAAAAATATCAGTAAACTTAAAATGGAAATGGAAGTTATTCAACCTAACCTATTTTTTTTTCATAAATGCAGCAACCCAATTACATTAATTAATTAAGGTAAATCAATTTATTAATGTACTGAAAGTAAGTTTATATAATCATCAATCTATCTAAGTAAATTAATTATTGAAATAATTAGATTTTATCATTTTGTTTAGTTATTATTTTGAATTAAGTAATGTAACAAAAAAAGGGGGAGGGGATTATTTTGTTTTATTAAAGGTATGTAAAGAATTAATGATAAAAGATAAGGAAAATGGGAAATTAATGAGCGGAAGGATTCGAGAGAGAAGGATAAGGAAGAGTGGGTTGGACTTTGAGAGGGGGATTTTTATTTTTAGGAGAGGATAAATCAGGGTGAGGAGATAGGCAACATAAATTTTGGAGAGGGGGAAGGTTGCAAAACACTTTGTGGGGTTTTACCAGTGGAATGGTGTTGTTGGGATTTTGGTTCAAGGGACAGGAAATCTGATTTCTTGGAGCTAGGGAGTCGGAGAGGCTCTATTCCTAGCTGGCTGGGAGGATTCAGGTTCAGGCAGGACATCAACAGAAATGATAAAGGGACAACTTCTTATTAAACAAGTATTTCACTAATTATTATCTCCTGCGAATGAAATTTGAAAATGCATACCTATATCCTGAAAATAGGTTAGGTAATTTGAGATTAATTGTTTATTATATTAGAACAAAAAAGAGAAATTAGATTTTTTTGATGAAGATAGAAACATAATTTAGACAACACATTTATTGTTAAAACCACGAGCTCCTGATTTTTGGAGGGACTTTACATATGGTATCAGAGCCCAGTTTCAAAACTAAAACCTAGGGCTTACCCACTCCCTTATGGCCTAGAATCTATGGCCCGAAGGTATGCTAACTGTTCAAAAAAAAAATCTAGTACATGCATCCCAGAAACCCTAAACACAACAACAATCCTTATAAGAATATTGTTTACAACCCTTATTTAATATTATACAATAATAAATCAGTGTTTGGTAGATTTTGGCATCCTATGCATTCACGGAGTCTAGTTCCATATCCACTGAACATCACATCCTTAAAAAAAATTCTAACCCTGCCTCAACAAGTTTACATATGTGTATTTTAAAACTATTTAAAAAAAAAAATTATCACAATTTTTTTTATAGAAAAATAAAGATTAATTGATGAGAACTCCAAGTATTAAACCCGGATTTCCTTCAAGAAGATGGAATATCTATAGAAACACAAAGAAATATCTCAATATGATTCATCCCAAGAAACAAGGAAACCCATTTAGCAAGAGAAGAATATTAGTGACACAAAATGGTGCAATTGCATGAAAAATATGTAAGAAAACAAAGTTGAGGTTGTACACAAAACACACACTACTAATAGTACTAAATTGAGATAAACAATGGATAACAAGAGAATCATGTTTTAAATTTTCTCTTGGAGAGACTATTAAACTTTTCCCTCAAAGGGAAAATAGAGAAAAAATTTAGATCGCCCACCATGGGGCTCGAACGGGAACCCAAGGGAGCTAGGACCCACAAACGATGTATAACAAGCTAAACCTAAAATGGTTAAACAAAAATGAAAGATGAGAATTGTGCACTATGGAGATATAGTGAAAATATAAATTAATATAAGGCCCCTCTTATAATCCCAATAAATACATACCTTCTTAGAATTACTAACATATAACATTCAAGAAAAAGAAAGTTCAAAGGCATATGCAATCAAGCACACCATTGTAGTATTTGAAAATCCTTGTAACATGAAAATATTCAGCTATAAACAAAGCCTTATTATAAGGATTATGAAACGTAGAAACATGGAATGTAGGGATGCAACATCCAAAATACCTATGCTTCGTCCAATGGCATACATAGGGAGCACCGCTTGAATTGCAATATATGAAGCAGGGGTGCCAAATGTTTTGAACATGATTTCGATCATATTCTCACAATTGGCCTTGGGATTGAGAGGAGGCTCTATGAGAAAAATGGGATGGTCCTCGGGGGCTACTTGGAGCTCGTTGTTGAATGTGTGCTGCCATATTTATCCATGTCATCCCATATGGAGATAATGCCATGGTCAACTATGTATTTGATGCTCAAAATACCTCATTTCTCTTGGGCCTCGCCACCCACATAAGTGTCCTTCTGTCCTATACTATAAAAAAGTATAGGCATTCCAAACCCACAGAGAGAAAACCTTAGAGGGAGGTCGGCTACGAAGACATGTTCACGCCCCTCAGGTGGTTGGCCATCAAGCTAGTAATATGGATTTAGGAGAATAACGAATTGATTATAGACTAAATAACATAAACACATAGATAGGAAGAATAAAACAAATATTCAGTGAACAATATCTTCTTTTAAATAATGAAATAGGTTGAAAATGTAAAACTGCGGAACTGAAACTTGCTCGAATGGTGGTAGCTATCTCTGAGAATAGATGTTGTTGCTACGTGCATCTCTCTGAGAAGAATGGATTAAAATGAGGCTCCATAGGCCCTTTTCATATTACTTATGAATGCCAAAACCCTAGACATCCAAAAACCTAACCCTAGAAGGTGAAA
>CBVK0100462441.1:0-12173 GCA_900067695.1 Picea abies
CCAGTGTAATGGGATGGATGAGAAGGAAAAAGATGAAAAGTGGTAAGTATGGTGGGAGCAGATGATGGTATTTCATGAATCCCCCCAGTGGAAACTCAAACCCTATGGGTACCAACTTACTAGGGCATCCTGACAGTCCCCCCAGGTATGGTCAAGTGGAAAAGAATAATATCCAAGAACCCATTAGAATAAAAAATAATTAAATGCACATATTCAAAGGCTTTGAGGATTATAGTGACACATACCATGATACCCAGACTCATTACCTCATGGAGAAATATCCATCTCTGCTACAGGACCAAGTCGATGTGATGGATGTTGTTGATGCTGACAAAGTGGAGGCACTGAAGAATGAAAGGATGGGCCCTCCAGGGCCATGCTCAATTCGATATAGCTCTTGCTACTCCATGTATAGGACCTATGGGCCTCAAGAAATTATCTCCTTAGTTATCCCTAAGCTATGGGATAACAGCGCCAAAAGTCATGTGGGCCCCGTTTGGGTAAGTTAGTACATCAACTTCCCGGGGTCGTAAATTTTGCATACGATCTTTGTTTTAGGTGATGGAAAGGTCTATCTGAGGAATACACATGTTTCCAATAGAATCTCACTTCATCTACAGTCTAACTGTGGTGAGCACTAAGAATTATTTTTAGGGCCTCAAAACGATGCCAGAAGTCAGGGACCTGAACACTAGGAAAAAACTGCCAAACTGGAAAACTGTCAAAATGAGTGAGTTGGAATACGTAGGAGGCCACCGAAATTCGTCTGGATCACTCTCCTTCACATTAATCTTGGTATATATTCCCCACACCCACCTAGCTCAATCCTCAACGAGGTTTTTCAGATACTTTCCCAGTATCAAACTCACATCCTTCTTCGCTCAGGTTGGGTTCTGGACTCTCATACTAGTCATGCGATCAATTTATTACTCTGAGACTCCAAAAATCTCCTTGAGTTATTTGTGCATCCTTTGACTACACACCCTTTTATCCATTCTCTGAGGCCATCCTTCTCGCCATTCTCCCTCTACATGTCATTTCCCAAGTTCTCAACTTGTTCCCTTCCTTCTATCAGAAGGAAACTCGGGTCAACCTCGGGGGTTGTGGAATGGTACATTGGGTACCTTTGGTTAACAAATTCCTATAGTCTTAGAAAATTCCTCCATGCTTCCATTCATTTGGGGTGGTTTGTTGTTCAACCACCAATCCTTTACTAATTAACTGATTTTCCTTGGGAACAGGTTAAGTCTTGTTATTCCAAATCAAATATTTCAACAAGGAGGATTGGGTCATCTTAGCAATATGAAACCCTCTCTAAGGTCACTCACTCTTTCCTCTAGTGGTATCATGGATAGCACTCAAGGCTTCACCCCCACAATCAGTTGTTCGAATTTTCCAATAAATATAATTATAAAGCTCGTAGGTCATGGCATGGAACTCATTAACATGATTAATCATATATATAATCAGGGTTTATAAAAGGGGTGTTACAATCCCCTCCCCCTTCAAAGGAACACTATCCTTGGTTTTCTTCTCAGCAACACCTGCCATGCATTTACCCTTCAAGTTTTCTTCTCTGCAACACCTGCCATGAATTTACCCTTCAATTTTTGTTCTCAACAACACCTGCCATGCATTTACCCTTCAACTACTTTAGCATCATCTTCTTATTTTTTTTCTTCATAGTCTGGTACTTTCCCAAACTCTTGGAATTAACACATTCCTATAGCAATTTCAGTAATAAATATATTATTCACAATTTCATGTATAAACATTTCATTTATGTTCAAAATTCAATAGGAATTTTACATATCAGCACAATACTTATCTATGCAATTCATGGATCTTCATCCATATGGCTATCTTCATTAACTTGAGTAATTCTTTCATTCACATACCCATTGTGTGCATGATCCAAATTCAACAATTTTCAAAAATTATTGAAGTCTCCTCTTCTTTGTGTTCACTCACCCTCCAAGCTCAGGCTCATGCATCCCCTTCTCTGCTATACAATCCCTTGGGAAATCCATCTTTCATTCCAATGCTTTATCACACAAAGGGAGTTTTAGAGACTTCATCGAGTCCTATATCCGAGACTTCCCTCTAATTTGTGCTTTCCGAAAGTGTCCCTTCGGCCAGTTTCACCACAACACATCATTCCATGGGGATCATGGCTTATCACAAGGTTCTCATGTCACTAAAGTAGCCATTTTCCATGATTTCCATCTTTGACATCCATCATCTATCCTCCCCGGTCATATATTTCATCTCACATGTATCACATGCATACAAAAATCGTGAGATACTTTTAATTTCAATTTAGTTTTTTCAAATCTGTTACCCACATATTTTCCAATTTCACATTTTCATTTTTCATATTTTTTCCACACAGGAACCAAATTCCACTTGTATGAGACTCCCTTCTCATAACAGTTTGGCTCTTTCATAACCAATAGGCATTGGTTGCTAATATGGAATTATTTTTCTTCCATAGCCAAGACCTTCTTCCTGCAATTCAATCTTCACACAGCCAAACAAATTGTTAGTTTCTCATAACAATTAAATCATATTTATCCATTCAATGATATAAATTGACAAGAAATATATCATTGTTTAGACATGCATCATTTCAACATACCAGACTTTTCCAAATACAATTCAAACATCAAATAAATTCCAAAAATGTGCCAATTCCCATGGGCACATTCACACACATTGCACCCGTGCATTGATTTCAGATTGGTTACTCTTTATACTAGGCATTCTTCCATGGTGTGTTGGAACTCAACTAACCTTTCACCATATGGATCATCTATTCACATTCATTATTACAACGGGACTACGTTTCTTTCTTTAATTTGATCATATCCTCAAATCAACATTCATTTTATGAAATTAAAATTTCATATAAATGCGTTTAATTATTCCTTCTTTATGGGTAACCAAGGTGACAATCCACATGACTAGGTCCAATTATCTCTTTACTATTCTACAACTCTGGTAGAATAATGGAATATCCTTCTTCCATAATATGCAGTATTATACATGCTTATTCCTACAAACCGGTACTTTCTCAATGCATACAATCAATGTGCTACTCATGAGCACTTTTGTTTCCAATCATTCCTTATTGGTCAATTCATTTATGCCACATATGTTCATGAAATTCTTTACAGGGATCTCAATCATCCTTGGCTACCAGAGGATCCTCCCTCTATCCTTCAAGTTCCTTTCTTGAATCATACCCTCCTTGGGTATCAATGGCATACAACAACCACTCAAAATCACACATATATCATTAAGATAATAAAATATTTTAGAAGGGATTATTACCCAAATCCATTCATTCCTTATGCCACATAAGCATGAACACTTTTATATATGTCCTGGATGCCAACATTCTTTTCTTACTTCACCTCATCAGTGAAGCTTTATGGGGACTTCCAAAGTCCCTACATTAATCCCTTTACCAGCAACCTTCTTATATTCTTCCTCCACTTGAGGTTGTTTGTTATTGGCAATTGTTCTTCCTTTACAACTCCAATCCTTTCCTACAAGATAACATGCATCTTCACATTTAAAATTATATCAGTTGTCATGTTAAATAAAAATTCATGTACCATAGCATTCAATTCAGCAACAATTTCAAATATGTCTCAACATATCCATATGCACTCTGTCGCATTGTCCTCAATGTTTTATGAGTGCCAACACAATCAAATTTTTAATTGTCTCCATGGTCATACAACCATTATTTTTCTCATGTTGGAATTCATGCATACAGAATTGTATATCAGTTTTCTCCTCTCAGAGAAATATAGTAGGAAATAATAAAGGGGATAATGGGCTCTTCCATTTTTCCATCTCCTTTACGCAATCAGAAATTTTCAGTTCTATTAATCTATTTACAAGGCATCATTTCCTTTGTATAACATGGATTTTCACCAAGCCTATTCACTTAACATATTTATATATTTATTTTCCAGCTGTACTTTTGAATTACACAACCCAGTCTCATACATCAGATTTTTCTTTTTTGAAATGAGGAAAGTGTTCATCTTTTCTCCTTCTTTGCCTCTGCAATCCATTCTCTTAGTGATATGTTTGCTCTGTTTCTTGAGCAGTTTTAGCCAAGTTTCATCTTGAATTTTCTGGTTAACTCAATATACCATAGCAGCTAGACTTTAGTTCACAAAACTATTGTGAAACAATGCACTCTATACATTTCCCAAACAGAAATCAGATTGCTCGTGATTTGTTTGCATGTCTTTCATGCATGCATTATCTTTTACTCATGCGTGATGTTTTAAAATGTAAACCTTGATTCTTATACAAATAGATTTGCAACCTAAAATACTAAAATCCAAATACAATAAAAATGTATTTATAAAATACAATTTATTCTCTATTTCATGTTATGTTTAGAGTACAAAATGTCTATATATACATGTAATTGGGTAAAGTCACATCTCTTTATGGAAAAGAGTGTGTCTTTAGGTTTTAATTAGTTTAAATGTAATATATATATATTACATGGGTAGGGGAGAATGTTTAGGGGAGAATGTTTAGATCTAAACACCCCATCTTCCCTAGTAGCTTCATCTTCATGTAGTTTCTTCCATTTGATTAGGTACTCATTGATTCTTCTAGAACATAGGAATTTGGTTCATACTTCGAGGATTCCTTTAGGAATTAATATTAACCTTCCTTCTTCATCTAAAAGATACAACTTTGTTTGTGTATGGACGATAGGACATAGTTTTTTCTTCAAACAAGAAACATGAAAAACATCATGCAAATTCCCTTTATTTGGAATATCAAGGGCATAAGAAACTTGTCCAACTCTCTTTCGAATTTGATAGGGTCCATAAAAATTAGGACCCAGTTTGTGTTTCTTTTAATTTTTAAGAGAACTATGCTTGTAAGGCTACAACCAAACAAATACCCAATCGCTTGTTGTAAATTCTCTATCGGTTCTTCTTTTGTCAACATGTTGTTTCATTTGGTTCCTTGCTTGTTCGAGGTGATATTTGAGAGTGTGTATAACTTCATCTGACCCTTTGAATTAACAAAATACTCCTTAATAGACGGAGGAAGATAACCATACAATGCTTCAAACGGGGACATTTTTTTGAGGTATGATATGTACTATTGTACCACCATTATGCGAGATGTAGCCAATTGATCCATTGTGTTTGAAAAACATTTAAAAAATTCCTTAGATAGCCTTCAAGGACTTTATTAACAACTTTAGTCTGGTCATTTGTTTGGGGATGGTATGAAGTACTCATGGTTAAGGATGTCCCCTCCTGGAAATATAGTTCTTTCCAAAAATTGCTAGTAAACTTGGAATCCCTATCGCTTAAGATAACTTTAGGAATTCCATGAAATTTAAAAATATTTTTAACATAGCTATTAGCAAATTGACTAGCCTTGTCCTTTGAGGAGATCCCAACAAAGTGGGAATATTTTTTTAATCAGTCGACAATTACAAACAAGGACTTTTAATATTGTTTGAATGTGCTTGAGGCATGAGTTCCAGTTCTTGATATAAACAAGGATATCATCAAAGAAGACAAGTAAAAACTTTCATAGGTACAAATATATTAAATCATTCATACAATCCTTCAATGGGTTGGAGTTTTGAATGGATAGACCGAATGGCATGACTCGGAATTCGTACAACCCTTCATGGGTACAAAAAGTAGTTTTGGAACGTCTTCCTCTCGAACTCTTATTTTGTAATAACCTAACTTTAGGTCTAGCTTGGAGAAATATTTAGTTCCATGGATCTCATCTAATAATTCATCCACATTTGGAATTGGAAATTTATCCTTTATCATATTTTTTTAATGGCTTATGTTATGGGGAAAATCCCCCTAATCTAGGTCTAGCGACTAGTCATAGCCTTTACACCCTAAAAGATGGAAAAGTTTCTATTCTACCCCAAACCAAACACAACCTTACAATAATTAAAGGAAGAGAAATAAGATATAAATGTTTACCTTAATTCCTTATGGCTAATGTCAATCCCTTCTGATTGTTGTCCATTCCAAGACTACATGCCTCCTCCCAAAGCTAGCATGAAAAAATACTACAGAACAATCTAGGGAAACATATGCTTAATTATAAAGATTATCTAAAGAGTTAGTTATTCATGAAAACATTCATAAGCACAAACACATATACATAATATCTAAGACAAGAAATTATATCTTTTATTAATAACAAAATTGGAGGTTACAACCTTAACTTTGTTGGCATCACTCCATGAACCTCACCTAGGTTCCTCTACTTTGTCTCCAAGTGCACTATTCCCAATACTATATTCACGACCAACATGCCAATATAAGGGGAAAAGTATGGATGGTTTAAGGAATATGGATGGAAGGGAATGATGAGGATAAAACTCGTAGCAAAATGCATAAGGCTTGGGAAACGAGGGAGAAAATTTGGCATAGTTATCTTGCCTCTATTTTGATACATCCAAATGACCCCCCTAGGGCCCTTTTTATATGAGAAAAATATGTTCAATACATTGCCAGAAGGGCTACAAGAGGTAAGATGGTTGAAAAAACCTAATATAGCCCATAAACTCTGCCAAAAAGTGCGTATTTTATATATATTTTGTCGATTTTTAGAGTACACGCATGTCTTCAGTAGTGCAACAAGTCCCTGTACAAGGGCTTTCAGGTATGCAGCTAGCATATGTATGCACTCTGCATATGCAATAGGACACATATGCCATATGAAAAGTTTTTTTTTTAGAAGAACTCCATCAAAATGGGTTGGCATATGTATGAATGAGTAGGCCAACATCAAGGATGCATAGAAGTGGAATTTTGAGTTATAAAATATACCCCCTAATGTTTAAGGTCAGAAGAGAAACTGGTGGCCGAAATACATTACAACATCTTTAATAAAGTGGAAAATCATTGGATTCAAGTAAACCCAAGCAAGTATCCTGGAGCACATCATCTGCAATAAAATAATAATAATCATCGAGGCGGGCATTCCCATGCTCGCGATAAACTAAGTATCGTTTCCAATCAAGTACCCTACAGATCCATGTCATAAACATAATAATAATGGATACATAAACAATGTGTATTCCAATATAAAGTGTAGCCGCGAACAATACACAATGGGTCTACATCTCAAAATCATCAAAAGATATACAATGTCATGGAGATCTTCAGGAGGCATCAATGCCTGTGGATGGAGATGATAACTTCATAACTCAAGAAACAAATTCAAGATCATAAAAAATAAGGTAGGAGTATAATAGCAGTATAATACTCACTACTCTAAGGTCTTTGACATGTTTTCTTGAAAAGACTAGAGGACCTTCATCATTGGGAACCGAACTTCATTGATTCTGAATGTGAACTTGACAAGACTCTTGAGATGGCTGACTCATGAAAATCAAGAGACTTATCGTAGAATGGTCGACTCGAGTTGACATACTTCCCCTTGGACAAGATCACGATAGATGAAAATACTCAGGAAACATGTTCTTGACATAATTCTAGTGCACATGAGGTACCACAAACTCTCCATATGTTTGGAAGAGTAACCAAAAAGAGGAGGACACAAATCTATGTAATGATAACATATTCCCAAGACCATACTAGATCCCAATGCTTGTAGAAAAAAACAAAAGGATGTGCTCTATACAAGGGTGACTAAATTTCTACCAACAAAAGAGAGTGTTTCCCCATCCCCTCTTTTTGGAATATTTGATTTTTTGTCTTTTTCACATATTTAATGAGCTTGAAAAAGAATAAAAGAATTCTACATTACAAAGGAGGAACACATGTCGTGGGTAAGCATATTGGTTCCAAGCACATGGATTATATTGATGCTCAGTGCAAGGAAACATGTGCAGGATAAGGACACTCAAGAAAATCCCTCCATGGGTTAAGGTGTCATATTGCAAAGGAAAAAATGCTACAAGGCTTGCACCTAAGGAATGCTCTAAAGATTCAGTAGTAGCAACATGAAGTTAGCATTAGGCCAAAGACACAAGGACGAGACATGTGATGCAATTATAGAATGACACAACAAGACTCCTTCCATGTAAAGTTTTATGATCCCAAAGAAGGTAAGCTCGGTGGTTTTTCACTTTTAGAGAGTCTAAAAAACACTAAAAGAAGACTCCAGAGTGATATTTTTTGTAAGCTTACTTTCCAGGGCCCGAAAAAGAATAAAATCATACCAAGGAGAACTCTTCTGGTCTCTAGGTCCACAGTATTCCTTTTTCGTACTTAGTCCATTCGGTCCAGAAAAGGGTCAAACTTATACCAAAAGGAAGTCTCTTCAAAACCATTTTAACGAGTGTTACGGAGACAAGATCACTTGACTATTTTTCAATTTTAAGGAGTCTGAAAAGAGATTAACTATGCACTCACCTCCTTTTTCATAATTTAGTCACCTGAGCCTGAAAAATTATAAAACATAACTTAGGAGAACTCTCCCGCTGAGACATGTCTCCCAAGGCATACCTTTTTCCTAGGTAATCTATTGGTTGGAAAAAGGGTTAAACTTATTCCAAATAGATATTACTTTTGGACTAATTAACGAGTGTGAAAGGAAAAAGGTCACTCGATGATCTTTTGTTGTTTAGGGCGTTTGAAAATGGATTAAAGAACACTCCAAAAGGTTTCCTTTTTCGTAAATAATCTCCAAGGACTGAAAAATAGATAAAACGAAACCAGGGAGAATGGCCACTTTTCGCAAATTTAGTCCCTCAGGACCGAAAAAGGGTTAAACTTACACCTTATAATACTCTCCTAGAGAGTTGTATCTCCTAGGGCATACCTTTTTCATAAAAATATCCACCCATTATGAAAAAGGGGTAAACTATCATCGAACAGATGTGCCTTCAAATTTCAGTTTGACGAGCATGAAGGGAAACAAGATCGCTTGACAATATTTTCAATTTTGAAGAGTATGAAAAGAGATTAAAAAAGACTCTAAGGGGTATCATTTTCTTAATTAATATGAATGAGGATGAAAAGAATAAATAAATTCTCATTAGATGTTTCTTTCAAAGTTCAAGTGAGCTTGAAAAATAACAAACCATGCTCTTAGGGAGTCCCTCGGGTATAGGCCAAAAAAATATGAAGAAGAATGAGGCTTCAACACAAAGTCATGGTGGGACTAAAAGGACTCCCAAGCCTACAGGAAACTCACAGCATGGATGAAAAAATACAAAAAAAGAATCTACCTAGGGCATCTGCAATATTCCATATACAATATAATATGCAGAACATAAATATTGAGCAAGCAATAGCGAAACAACAATGATATATCCAAAAAAAATATCATAATAATACTAGAATAAAACCCGAAAGAGCACCTTTATTAATGATAACGATTTTCACTTTCCTATTCGAGGGGGAAAACTCCAACAGAGAAGATCTCTATTACAATAATATCCAAGACAAACTTCACCCATGCCTCCTACACTTATTTATATTAATTCTACCTTCTAAGGAAACTTCTAGAGGAATATCTTTCTAGAAGCAGAAGCTTCTATTAGGTTTACATTGACTTATTCTCATTTATTTATTAGGCTTTATTAACTAATGTCATCCTTTATTACATAGAAAAAATATCCTTCTAACTAATGACCCATGGATAGGGGTTAGGATTAGATCCTAACATGCCCTCTCCCTTCAAAACCAGTCGTGTCCTCAAGGTTGTAGGTGTGGAAACTGCTGAAGTATGGTTGTTGGTTCCTAGGTCACATCGTCTGCTGATGTTTCCTTCCATTTGATAAACACTTCCTTGATGGTTCGACCATGCAACTGAAGTTCCCGATTGTTGAGGACTGCTTTGGGTTGGAGCCACACGGAGCCTAATTCATCTAATTCCAACAGGATGGTTTTAACTCAACATTTTTGTCCCACCGCTTTCTTTAGACAAGAAACATGAAACACTAGATGGATTTTGGAAGTAGCGGGAAGAGCCAATTTGCAAGCTATTGAGATAATATGCTTGATGATCTGGTAGGTCCCATAAAACTTGGGCGCCAACTTATGATGTCCTTGAGCTTTGGGAGATGTTTCTTGTAAGGTTGGAGCTGGAGAAACACATGATCCCCTTCCTAACAAAATCTTTTGGAACATTTTTGGTCATCCTATTGCTTCATGCGATTTTGGTCCATGTGGAGGTTATCCTTCAGAGCTACGATGGTGGTTGTGTGACCTTGCAACATGGTGTCAATATATTGAACCTTGGATGTTCCTGGAAGATAGGTAGTGATGGTTGGAGGCCGTTGGCCATACACTGCTTCATATGGGGTCATTTTAGTGGATGTGTGATAGGAATTATTGTACCACCATTCTTCTAAGGGAAGCCATTGACACAATGGTGTTGTTTGTTTTAAGAAAAACACCGTAAGTAGGTTTCCAAAAAAAAATTGACCACTTCCATTTGGCCATCATACTGGAGATGATAGGTTGTGCTCATGTTTAGTTGGGTGCCCTGCAATTTAAACAGCTCTTACCAAAAGGTTCTAGTGAAAGAGGGGTCATTATCAGATACAATAGAGTTTGGAATTCAATGTAACTTGAAAATATGATCAAGGAAAACTTGTGTAATGAGTGACGTTGTGAAAGGGTGAGGTAAAGCACAAAAATGAGCATACTTGGATAGGCAATCAACCACCACCATGATGACCGATTTTTTCCCATCTTTACGAACACCCACTATAAAATCCATGGAGATGTTTGTCCACATTGAAGTTGTAATGGGTAAGGGTTTTATAACACCTGGCGACTTGATTGTTTCACCTTTATTACATTGGCAGACCTCACATTCAATGAAAAATTGAAGTATATCCTTCTTCATGCATGTCCAGAAAAAAGAGCGACGGTCACGAGCATATGTATTTTGGAAGCTCGAGTGACCTGCAATGGCTAATGAGTGAAACTTTGTTAAGCATTGTGGCTTGAGTGCTGATGAGGGTGATATAACCAGATGATCCTCATATGGGAGAGTATTTTCCTGTCAGGTGTATCCAATGGGAGGATTAGGGTCCTTATAAAAATGTTGAATTATCCTGGAGATAGTCGGGTGTGTGAGCCACTCCTAATGTACATCCTCAATCCAATCAAGGATTGGTAAGGATAAGGAAAATATGGTGCCATCCTCCTCATGCTATCATGACAAAGAATCATCCACTATATTGTTTTTGCCTTTTTTATATATGATTTCATAGTCATAACCAAAAATTTTAGTCAACCACTTGTTTTGTTCGGGGGAGGATAAACTCTGCTCCAAAAAATACTTCAGACTACGGTGATATGTTTTGATATGAAAATGACATCCCCTCCATTTTTTCACTGCATGTAGAATGACCAACATTTATTTCTCATAAGTGGATCTACCCAAGTTGCATCCACTCAATGCTTGGATAGTAAACTCTATAGGTTGACCCTCTTGGGTGAGGACTACACCTATACCAATTCCCAAAGCATATGATTCCGCCACAAAATTTTTATTGAAGTGAGGCACTACTAAGATAGTAGTGCACATGGATCTCTTTAACTCAATGAAGGCTTTCTCCACCTTAGTTGGCCAATGAAATGCATTCTTCTTGAGAAGGTCAGTCAAGGGCTTAGCAATTTTTCCATAAAGGTGGGAAAATTTCCAGTAATATCCTGTGAGACCGAGAAAACCTGTTGGCATAAGGGCAGACCCAGGGTTCAATGCTCAAGAGTGCACCAACAAAGCCCTTACTACCGTCCCTTTCAGCAACACCTACGAAGCAAATGAAGTCTCACCCGAGGTAGAGGTAGGGGTGGTTGCAAGACTCAAGTGTCTGCAACCTTAGTTGGGACACAGATCTGTGATTATATCATTTACAGAGCACTTAGCATCGATCATTTGTCAATATTCAACCCTTATTATACTTCGTAGACAACACAGAGCATCACGGTGTACACTCATATCTACATTATTTCAACACTTAACCATAGTAACCCATATCAGATCCAGTAGATCAACACTAAGCATCCACATACACATTAGATCTAACAATCATATATATCTAAGAATCACAGAGCATAAGTGGATATATCAAAGCACATAGCATAAGAAAAAACACATTGAATCAAAGCACAGAGCATAACACATAGATTTACGTGGTTCACCCCCTGTCTCTT
>CBVK0100462442.1:0-12172 GCA_900067695.1 Picea abies
AATATCAAGCTTTAACAAAGGAATTTGTGAAGGAGTTTTACCATGTCCTTTTGGAGAATTTGGAAGAGGTATTAAACTGGTAGAAGAAGAAGAAGAAGATGGAGGTGAGGGTGGTGGAGAAGCACCATTCCCTCCATTTCCATTTGGATTTTTATCACCATTGTCTCTCTTTTGCTTTGAAGCGTTGGAGCCTTCACCTTGCAACCTTGTATTCCTTTCTTCCATCAAGAGTTTCATCATTTCTCTCATTTCCATGAAATCCTTTTTGAGATCTTCATCTTCTGTAGGAATATGTTCATGACTCTCTTCATGCGCCATACTTGGTGAATGCCTCCTTGAAGATTGCGGTGATGATATAATCTTTCTTCTTGAAGGATGAGAACTTGGCTCTACAATTTGACCTTCTCCTCTTGTAAGTTTCAACCTTGTGAGCATCAGAAAACAAAACACTTGCAAATATTCAAGTCTTCAAAAACCTATGCTCTGATACCAACTTGATCTAAAAATGATGAAGACTTGTATTCTTGAAAATATTTGCAAGTTTTAATTTATGTGTTCTTATGCAAATGGATCAATTTTGTAAACACAACTTTTATAGAAATAGCATATTCAAGATGCATATAAACAGCAGCAAATAACAAAGAACAGAAAACACATAACACAACAAATGATAAAGGAGTTCACCCCTCTCTTGGGTTACATCTCCTGGTCCAGCTTCCAATGGATCTTTTGTATTATTTGCTCAAAGTGATCAAATATGTGCTTTACAATTCTCAAAATGCCAAATAGATGGCTCCAATGGCTTCAGAACGTTCAAAAACCCCTAGTTGGGCTTTTTCAGCACCTCGTTTGGCCAAAAATTGAAGAAGATAGGCTTCCTGGAAGTTCCCCTTCAAACTTGTTGTCTCTGGATCGCCAAAATGCACCTCTTGCTCCTCAACCTAGCCCCCACATGCATATATGTGTTAAAACTCAGCATCGGGTGCAACCGCACAAACGGTGTGAACTGTAGGACGGTTACGCGCTAGCCCCTAACCGCCTAGGAAGATGGGCATGTGAAGCACCATATGACCGCGCGCATACATATAAAGGGCCACATTTAAAACCATATGGTAACGGGTTGGAGGCACGCACCGATGGTCCTATTGTATACACATAAGACTGAGGCTCATATGAAAAGGGGCTACGTTTAAACATATGGTAAATGGTCGGAGGGTGCGTCGTGCCGGTGGTTACATTACAATGTATATGACCGGGGGCCGGGGCTAAGCCCCATCCCGGATCGTGCCCATTTCAAAACCATTCAAATTCAAATAAATTTTAAAAGGTATAGTGTTAAGAACCATGTGGGTGTCGCACCGGTTGGGCAGCCCTTCCCAAATATTTTCCCCTACTCAAAGGTTGCGGGGTCGAATCCGGCCAACAACATAAATTTTAAACCAACGCCAGGGTGACACGTGGCAGCCACTAGGTGGGCCACGTGTCAGCATTTCATTCACCATCAATGACATGTTTCATACACCAACTCGTTCACAATTTTTCCAACCAACACCTGCCACGTGTCATACGATCTGCCACGTCAGCATCCGTACGGACTATACGGACTGTACAGTCAGCACATTTTTTTTGTCTATTTGTCATTTTGAACATAACGTGATATCTCTCTCATCTGACGTCCGTTTGAACCCAAATGAGTTATGTTGGGTTCATGACGACAAGGCCTACGCTCCCGTTCGATTTGAAGCGATTCCGAGCGCTTTGAATTTTGAGAAAAAATTGATCCCCTGGATCAATGATCCTAACCTGATTTTTGTTAGTGGACTCGGCTTGCCCATTTCCTTAGGGGTAATAAGCTGACGAAGTGAAATGCTTGACTCCTAACTTGACTAGAAATTGAGTCAATTTTGCAAAAATGAAAGAGGGACCATTCTCTGTAATAATTTCTAAAGGAATTCCAAATTTGGAGAAGATATTAGTTTTTAGTAAAGAGATTACATGTTCATCCTATGAGTTTCTATGAGGGATAGCTTCAGTCCACTTAGTGAAATAATCTGTGGTTTTCAAAATAAAAGTATTCCTTCTAGAAGATGGAGGATTAATGGGACCAATAAAGTCTAGGCCGCATTTATAAAAAGGAAAATCTGGGAGAACCGGTTGCAAAGGAATAGAAGAAAGATGTTCTTTCCCAGCAAATTTTTGGCACTTGTCACAAGATCTTGTGAATTTATAAGAATCTTGAAATATTGAAGGCCAATAGTAACAATTTCTTATGATTTTAAAAGCAGTAGCTTTTGCAAAAAGTGGCCACCAACGTGAATAACAGAATCTGAAGATCCATGAGTTTCATGTAACAATTTATGTGTTTCCTCATCATTCACACATCGAAGTAATATACCATCAGTAGACCTTCTGAACAAAAAGTCTCCTAAAATAATATACTTGGAAGATTCAAGGTGGAGTCTTCTCCTCTGATGAGGATCTAAGTCATCTGGGCATTTATGAAATTGCAAGTAATACACCATATTTTTATATTAGGGGTGTTCAGCAATAGAAAGGGTTTGACTCTCAATATAAAACAGTGTTGAAAGAGGATTATCATGATCATCAAGTTCTTCACTTTCTTCAACATGTTGAGCTAAGTGAAGAGATAAGTCTCGTCCCTTGATTGTTTTTGAATTCATGATCGTCAAATCATGCTCCTGAATCTTGGCAAGCCAATGTGTAATCTTCCCTTAAAGATAAGTTTGTGAAAGTAGAAACTTGACATCAGGTAAAGGGACTTTTACCTGCATATGTTTTCCTAGAATAAAGTGGTGAAATTTCTCTACATCTTTAACAAGAGAAAAAACATGTTTCTCAATGTAAGAGTACTTGAATTCATCGTCTGATAAACTTTGGCTCAGGTAAGCTACAGGATTTTCATTATTTTGGTCATCACATTGTAAGAGAATAGCAGAAATTGCTTCCTTAGTGGCATTAGTATATACAATAAAAAAATTCTCAAAGCTAGGTTTCGCCAAAACCAGTATGGAACTAATTTCCTTCTCAATCCTTACGAAATAAATTTTGACATCATCTATCCAAGAAAAGGAGCAATCTTGCCTTAGAATACTATGAATTGGTTTAACCATTAAAGCAAAATCAGGAACAAACCTGCGGACAAAGTTGATAATACCCATAAAAGCTTGAACCTCCTTTTTGGAAGTGGGGGCGGGAAGGTTCATAATAGCTACAATCCTTTTGAGATATATGATTATTCTTGAATCAAAAATTATATGTCCAAGGATCTTTCCCTTGGTGACGCCAAAAATAGATTTAGAAGGATTTAAGGAAATGTTGAATTTTCTACATCGTATGAGAACTTTTCTGAGATGACCAAAGTGATCCAATCGATTCTTTGAATAGACAGTCAAATCATCAAGATATATTTGGACAATTTTACCAATTAGATTGTCGAAATCTATTTGCATAGCTCTCTAGAAAGTGGCACCTGCATTAGATAAGCCAAAAGGCATGTGTTCATAAGAAAATGTGCCCCAGCGTGTAGTAAAGGTACTTTTGTATCTATCATTCATTTTTACCTTGATTTGATTATATCCAAAGAAACCATCAAGTAAGGACATCATTTGTGACCCTGCAACCTGTTGCAAAATCATTTCAATATTAGGGAGAGGAAAATGATCTTTTATGCTTGCTCTATTTAATGCGCAAAAATCCATGCACAATTGAATCTAACCAGTTGTTTTCCTAACAGGAACCAAATTTGAAACCCACTAAGAATACTTAACTAGAAAGATTATACCATCTTTCAAAAGTTTTTTCAATTCCTTTCTAATTGTAGCTTCAAGTGCGGGGTTAATGGGTCTTTGTTTTTTCCTAACTGGTCTTATCCCTTCCTTTATAGGAATGGAATGTTATATGAGAGAAGGATCAAAACCATGAAGATCCTCGTATGACCAAGCAAAAACATCTTGAAATTCACCTAGTAGTTCTGTGAATTTCATTTTTTCTTCATTGGAACATTGAGCACCTAGTTTAACCATCTTTGGGGATTCGGATGTCCCAAGGTTCAAGGAAATGGTGTCACCCACTTTCCTTTTCTACTACTCTTCATTTTGCATCTCTTTGTTGCCTACATCACTCGATTAAAATGAACTCTTGAGAGGAGTCAAGACTTTTGGAAATTTGTTGTCTTCTATAGATATGATTTCCTTGGGCTTAAATGGTTCATTTTGTATGAAATCATAGATGCCTTCATCATTAGGGAAAACATGCCATGATTCTACATTATAAGGAATGTGCGGACGATATAAATATTGAAAAGTTCAATCAGGTCTTTGGGGTAGAACTTGTCGAGTAGGAGATGTCGCAAATACAGCTAACCTATCAGCCATTGAATTAAGTTTTCTTAATGTGAGTGATGTTAAATGATAACAGGTTCGAGATAAGCATCCAAACAGCTTGGGTA
Organism: Picea abies; assembly: GCA_900067695.1. Lineage (NCBI taxonomy): Eukaryota > Viridiplantae > Streptophyta > Pinopsida > Pinales > Pinaceae > Picea > Picea abies. The sequence continues at coordinate 4,469 of CBVK0100462442.1, forward strand.
TAGCATTTCATCAACTTATTTCTAGGAGAATAGATTTTACGCATAAGGTTAACAACAAGTTCAGAAACATCAAATACTGTGAGGTGGCCACAACTGAGGTTATAATCATTTTCTATGCCTAACAGTAAGGCTTCAAACTCAGTGACATTGTGCGTGCAAGCAAACTCTAACCCATAAGAAAAATTGTAAATTTTACCTATAGGTGAGTACAAGATAATGTCAGCTTCATTACCTTCGTTTGAGCATGAGCCATCGAAATGCATGTGCCACATACCATATTCTAAATAATTTTTTTCCAAAGTAGTGTCACCCTCATCATCAAATATAGAGTACACCCCTAATTCTTCCTCGAGATAGTTTACATTCAGTTGAGGAATGCTCTCTATGTATGGTGAAATTATTCCTTCTCTCAGGACTATAATATTATTTCCATTTCAGGGAACGAATAATTGCGTTCCATCAAGAGAAAGATATCCACATGTTAGGGCTTTCCAGTGTCTTCCTAAGATAATATAATAGTTTCTTACTGGCATGTCGATTACTTGGATGTTTAGGGTTGTCTTTATTTCAAGATGTGCAAACAGAACTAAAGTTACGTATTTGATTTAACCTATAGTTGATTGTTGCAGACTGTTATAGGAGAGCATGCTTATAGAATTTTCATTATTACATGATAATCCTAGCTCTTCCATGATGATTTTTTACGTTACGCTTGGACCTGAACTGCCATCAATTAGGAAAAAATGGACTATCTTATCCATAATTTTTACAGAAATGAAAAATGGAGGGTTTTTTATAGGTTGGCTAAAATTATGTACAACTATCTTATTTACAGTGGTATCCCTTTATTTTGTCTCTTCAAAAATATTGGCTATGGTGGAACCCTTTCCTTCCATAAAATTCTTGAGATGTTTTTGTTGTTCGGGGACGGAAACCATGTCCAAAAGAGTAGAATTGGCCTTGATATTAGCCAATTCGTTAAGGATTTTATACTTGGAAGAGGGAAGAGGGGAAGGAACTCCTTGAATTTCGATAATTTTGATAGTTTGTACATTAGTACCTTATGAAGACGAGGTTGTGGTGGAAGAAGTACAAGAAGAATCGTATTTCCCTTTAGGAGCATAAGATTTGTTCCTACTATTTATGATCATAACATCTTCTGGTTCTGCCCAATCTCGAACAACGATAGTGGTTTCGAGCTTCTTTCCAAATATTTTATCTCTGGCACTCTTCTTAAGTTCACAAGTACTTTCTTCATGATTTTCTTCACAGAAGTTACACCAACTGTGAGACATAATGTCCTTGGGATGAAAACCATTTTCATTTGTATTCCTAAAAGGTGTTGCGGAAGAAGAAGATGCCCCAGGTGTAAGTGAGGGAACATTCCCCTTTCTTTCATAGGATATCATATGATTGTTCATATCTTGCAAAAGTTGTAGGAGGGAAGACATATATGTTTGTTTGATTAAGTCTCTTTTAGGGAGACATGTTCTTTCAAGTTGCTCTTCGTACTCCAGGAAAGTGTGGAGAGTGGAGCCAAGATTGTCAATAGCCTTTTCTTCGAGCCTATGACTATAAGGAGAGGAAAGCACATTATAGTAATGCATGAAATCGGCTTGGTTTTGGGGGTGGATTAGTTCAGGGATTTGATTGTACAATTTGGTGAAGAAGAGGTTGAAGGACTTAATAGTCTTACCATATTTGTAAGAAATATTGTTATATTCCCTTAACTATTCATTTCGGCTCTTGGATTGTCCATAATTGGACTTGAACCAATAAACCAACTCTTCCCAAGTGGAAAGGATTTTTGGAGGGAGGTAAAAAAAAACAGTTGTCATTTTTCCTTCAAGAGAGTTGACGAATAAGCGCATACATGTATCATTATCGTTATCCCTAATATTATGAACATTAGAAAATGTCACTAGGTGTTTGTTTGTAGAAACAGTATTGTTCCCTGAGAATTTAGGAAGATTCTCTTTAAACTTGGGTAACAGATGAGTAGCAGGTGTTAGATTCAAGGGAGAAGATATGTGCCATGGGGTGGTCGTAGCATCTTCCTCAAACTGAAAAAGCATGTATTTCTTTATAACTTTAGCAGGGTTCGTAGCAGATTGGATAGGAACTTGATGATTATATATACTACCGATTACCGATGAGGCCGAAGATTGGGATGATTAAGCACCTCCAACACCACTAAAACCACATGTAGATTCCATTTTGAAAGTGATGGGTAAGGGTGAAAAGGGTGAGCTGGAAGAATCAGAAAAAATCCTCCTTAGAGTTCTTTCTTGGGTCAAAAAAAATGCTTTCCTTCTTCCTATTTAAATGATAGGAGTATATTCAGGGGACAATCCTCTTCTTCTTCTATAAATTCAAGGATTTGAGGACATGAAAAAAAATACCAAAGACTTAGGAAAAGGGAGGTTATTGTTGATTTCTAGGCTTCCTTTGCCTGGCTTCCCAGCGTTCACGGATACTTATATCTTGTTCAACTTCTTCCCAAGAGCATTCAAGATCATCCCAAGTACTAGCAGTTTCTAGGATAGTATTGAATAATGTCAAGGCAATGCTAGTCTGTTCTTTAAGACTGTGTTCAATATTAGGTTGCCTTGTAGAAGGTACTTTCATGAGAAAAATAAAAAACATAAATATTCAAAGATAAACGTGAATAAAATCAACCAGAGAGATATGGAAGATCTCCCCAGTATGGTCGCCAAATAAATGTTAAGGAAAAGGTATGGAGTACCTCACTCAATCATTCTCGTATCTTTCCTGGATAAGACAAGATAATTGGGAATGTCACCTAGGGTTTATAGCCTCAAAACATTCACTCAATCCACAAGTATTAATTACAAAGGATCAAGGTTGATTTTATGAATTAGATATGTGGAAATATAAAAATAAAATTTAAACAAAGATACATAATTGTATACATATTTTACAATAAAGTAAACATGGAGACAAATGTGAAAGGAAGAACCAAGTCATGAAAACACATGTATGAGACAAAACAATAATCTGATTTTATTTCATTCTAAGATATAAAAATTGTGTTTCTCTTTTACAAACCCCTGTGAGGGTATGGACAAAAGTCAAATTTAGAAGTCTTCGATGAGAACCATACAAAAATACCCTAGCAGTGAAATAAAACTGAAACTAATAATCCGGATCATCTTGCCACAAAATGTTACCGCTTGACTCTGCAAGATATCCCTTGTCAGTCATGAAAATTAATTAATAAACCAACAAGAATACATAGACTATCAAAGATAAATCAAACACCTTTAAAATAATTTGTTGAATCGTATGATTTGGTTTTGAAGCCAGCTAGTTGCCTTCAATAAGAACTTATTGTCAACAAGAGAATTAGGCTTTCAATTAAACTCATAAATGAATGAAAATTGAAGCTATATCACTAGAGAGCAAACCTTAGTCTTGTAGTTCTCATTCTTTTCTCCCTTGTCTCTTCCTCAAATTGAACCTTTATTATTTCTCAATAAGTTGAGGAAGTTGAACTACTTTCTTTAGTTAAGTCAAATTAACTTAACTAATTAGTTTAGGGAGAAATAATTAATAATAATATATAAATAAAGGTCTAGTTAATAATTACTAAATAGGTGGGACCCCTTATGACTCCCATCATTCTCTTTGTCAATCATCAAATATAAAAAACAAAGCTTATCATTTGGATCATATAACACCCTTGTAGCTCCCATGGATATCTTTTAAATCGAATGTTTAAATATCAGCAAAATTTAAGGACATATCCCAAGAAAACAACATATCCATCTTATCCACAAAAAATATGCAAAATAAAGCTTGTTGACCAAAATGTGTTGAGAATCATTAAACATTATCTTCATCACTAAATATCATAAAAAACACATTTAAAATCCATATTTTTTGTTGTGTGAGGCATATTTCCTCTTATCATTGTTGTCTCCTCTTGAATTTTTTGGGGTATCCCTTGGTTGGTTAGAACCCTGGGGTTGTATTTCATTGATCACATGGGAGAAGTCGTCTTTTAGGTGGAGACGTGAAGACACATATTTATCAGACTCTATGGATGGGCCAGAGGGGGAGGCCATTACTTTTCCTTTTTCTTGCACAGGTTTTGGGATATCAGTTTTTAATCTTTTACTGGCATGCGAGGACTGTACTGGAGAAATAGAATGAGCAATTTGAGCATTGGGATTAACTGGTGGTGGTAGAGGTAATGACATAGTGGGCCAACCACAGTGGTGAGAGATAGGCTGGTGGAAAATATCTTCCCACCCATCATTAACGGGGACTTCGGGCTGCGTTGACACATGTGAAGGAACAGGAATGCCGAGAAAATTATGAGTTTGAAATGGGGGTCTATCAGGTCGGGGGTGCAATATACCATGGCCAACTAGATTGAAAAACCCCAGCTTGAAACAGTTGTTTTAACTCTTGTGGATCAACATCGAAGTGAATAGAAAACTGAGGCCTTTTATAGCCTCACTACCAGTTACCTTTGCCTCTATTATTTCGTCCATTATTGCCCCTGCTGAAAAAAATCAGCATGTAGCAATATTTAACCAGTCATAAAAGGTTCTTAATAACCCATACATGAAAATCTACTTAAATAAATCAAGATTTGGTTCTATTATTTACTACATGACGCATGAAATCCATCCATAAAAATGTCATTTATTAATTTCCATACGAACATGAAATTGATAGGGTCATTGGGAGTATGGAGGGTTTGTATTTAGCGTAAAGTGATATCATGGAGGGGAAAATATTTACGAAAAATACTCATGCAATCAAAAAAAAAAAAACAAATGTGTATCTAAACATATCTCAAAATACCAATCCTCAATTATTGCCACTTCATTTCTTTCATTCCCATACAGACTTTTCCTTAAAAATGAGTAACAATAGAACAGGGAGTGAAAAATGCAATTGGGATAATGAGGGCAGTGTATTTTGCCTAAAATGGTATAATGGAAAATACTCTCATGGATATTGTTCTAATAATATATCAAACAATTCCATCTTCACCATTAATTAACCATCACCACCTCTTACTATTTCAAAAATGAACAACACCCTTTTTCCCAAAAATCAACCAAAAACTGGTGTTTCTTTTCAAGGATGCTCATTTTCCTTAGAAATTCCTTTGCACAGCAACCAATTCAAAATTTATTTCCCAATAAATATTCAACAATAATAACACAGATTGTGCACAACAGAATCGAGGAGGCACAACACCATAATACTCACAATGACCACAACCAACGGTCGATGAAAGGGGGGACTGTGGTCCATGATATAATTACCAATACATTTTAAATCACCATAGGGTCCCACGAAGTGGCCCCAAAATGGATCCCTTTGTATAACACAATTCAAAATTGAAACTTCAATCAACGCTCCTAAAATCCCTTTCATTCCGGTTCAAAAAACTCATTAAATGCATACATAATTCATCCACAGAGGTATTCATTTCATACAAAATTTCACACACACTAGGTCGTATCCCTTAAACAATTATTTTTCAATGTTTTCATCACCCCAATATCTCCACAGGACAGACTGTATTTCCAGACAGATGAGTGGGCTTAACATTCTTTCCATTTTTGCACAACAAATAATCAACTAAACCCCTGACCAAAATGAGCATGAAAAGTTCCTTTATTAAAATCTGGGTTGACCACCTCCACATTAATTTTCAATACATAGGGTTCAATACATAACAGTGAAGAGTAATGCGGTGAGGGGGGCAAGCTAACCAAATTGAGGGTTTAGCCAAAAGGAGCACGAGAAGCTTAATACTTCTACAAAACTTCACATTTATATTGACAGAGTTGTTACAAGGATATGGGCACAATAGGCACAAAGATTAAGAACTTAAATGGCAATTCGAATGTCCATATAACCCACAGGTAAGGAGCAGTGATACGCTTAGGGAATAAACCCAAAACAAGAAACCAAAGGTAAGGCAAGCCCAAGAGTTCCCCAATTGTATTCTTTCCCACAAGTAAAGCACGCATACCATATACAGTAAAAGACACCCACACGGCTTTTCAATGCACATTGTTCAAATACAGCACCATAGAGACCAACACTTAACCACCTCTCCATACAGAGTCAAAAATTTCATATACCATAACTTCATAAAATCACAGATAGCGAGCAAACTCAAGAGCCAACTATTGACTTAATTAAAGAGCAGAGTGAAATATTCATGGATGGAGCAGCAAGAAATCCATACCTGTGTAAAAATTGCTAAGGAGAAACAACCAAACATATATACCTCTTCCACGGTCGAACAAAGTGGAGAAGCAGCAACCAACAAGAGAAAATGCAAAATGACTAGGGTGGCGGGCTCGAGGAGGGTTAGAGTAATGTACATTTACTGTACGTAGTATCTACATTCATCCATAGCCAGTATGAGCAAGCTAACATACAACACATCAACCACTAACTCCAAATCGATTTAATGCAAGTCAAATACACCACCATTCCCCTAAGTATCCAACTTAACAAATGTGCCAACCCTTGTTTAAAACTCCATAAATCAAATACTTGCTAGGGATACCATGTTTCATCCTTTAGATTTCCAACTTTAACAAATGTGTGCAATCCTTGTAACATGGAATCAACACATCACATACATAACTTAAACATGTATTTTAGGTCCCTCATCAAACTAAATGCAGCATACTAATAAATGTGAGAGATATATAAAAACAACACCATTCCCTATTAAATCATATTTCCCATAACATCATTTGATCAACTATTTTGACAGAGACTTTAAACGCAAATAAATTGTAGAGCTCAACTCAGCCAACTCATGAGCACATAATGCATAAGTGTTGTCTTTTTTTTATAGAAACACAAGTCATACAAGGGGTCCCACCTATTAATATCTTATTAAATATAATTAAAGAATAAGGCTTTGCAACCATTTGCAAGCAGGTACCCTATGTTGTGCTTTTTGTCATCAACAGTGATGACTCCAAGGAATACATGTGTTCCTGGTGATGATTCCAAGGCAAACATTTAAGACTGAACTCCACTAGTGTAATTGAACTATAATGGAAGCATGACCGAAGAAGATATGTTCCCTTGTCCAGGGGAAGAATATTATCATCCAAGGGAGATTATCTTGGACCAAGTGAGACCAATTTCACTCTCATACATGGACTTTGAACATAGGAAAAAATATGTACTAGGTAAATGTGCATGTATACTCCAATACCCCAATGAAGAAAAACTAGGGTGTATATAATGAATGGGTCCCAGTAATAAGCCATGTTAGGTACCCATGTACATATGAATCTATGAAAAATAAAATTGTTGAAAGATGAGGAAATAGGGAAAACCCCCTAATGCAGGAGCATCGGCAACACATCAAGCGAGCCAGCGCAGAAGCGGAGGACAGCTGGATAAGCCAGCACAAATTTTTGAAAACACCTTGGAACTGTTGTGCGAACATTAATGTGGAAATTTAATGAAGCGCACTTTGTATATTGTAATCGGACCTTGAGCCTTTAAGCTCTCGTCCTTAGTAGATAGACGGCATTTAAAATAGTTAATGCAAGTAGGTAGAACTTAATTATAGATTTGATAGCTTTAGAGCACAAGAGGGAAACGAGATATAGACACCCTCAGTGTGCATTGTAACATTATTGAAGGGGAGAGTAAGAGCATGCAGAGGGCGTGTAAGAA
>CBVK0100462443.1:0-12171 GCA_900067695.1 Picea abies
GCATTTCTTCACCTTCATCAAGAGTCCATGTAGGATTGTTTGTAGGATTATTTGGTGTAGAAGTTGTTGGAAGGTTTACAGTTGAGAGTAATCTTATCATTGATGGCAAGAACAATGATGTCAAATATCAACATGATCACCAGCATAGTGATAATGGAAGAGGAGGAGCAACAATGAACGTTGGATCTTATTCAAAATCCCCGATGACCGTCAGATATGAATTCAGAGAGGAGTAGCATGCAGTAGACGGGAATAGATCTCGGGCATTCAATCTAAGCATGGGGTACATCCATCATTAGCTCAGGGAGGACCTGCACTTTCATTATAGAGCGAAGTGGCGAAATCATGAAGAGGGGAAATCACAAAGGTGGAAAAAATCACAAAGTGGCGAAATCATGAAGTGGCGAAATCATGACAAGATCTGGGCCGTAGGATCTGGGGTATATACAAAGGCTCAATAGCTGTTATATATGGTGAAGCTGCAAGGCGGATAAGTCCAAGAGTCATCCAACTCTCCAAAGATGTGAAGGAATCTTGACCATCCATCGGGGACAATCGTGGACCATTGATCAAGAAGACGCGTGGCAAAAGATCAGAGCACCACAAAGACTCCATTTCGAAGATTCATGAATCGTGACTTGGAGTGACGAGTGTCAGGCTGCTAAATTGAGCTTTGAAATGACCTGAAACACTAAATTGTCAAACCAGGGTTGGTAAACTTCGAGCTGATACACAGTATGTGCAAGCAAGCATCTAGTCTCTATCTGAATGCTATCCTAAGAAGAAAACACACACCTATTCTGAGAGCTTGAATTCTAATGACTAACTCGAAACTGAGCATTCCCTACTAAGTCATAAACAGAAAAACAGTCTTGTGCTCAAATGCTGGTACTGATATTTCTATTCAAAAGTGTGGTTCCACAAGATTATTTTATCTCTATGCCCAATCATCTACCATCATCGTTTTTGTTTAAGTTAGGACACACAGAGTATTGTCGAAAATGCATTCATTCTGAGCAGCAAAAATCAATCTATTATGTCTACAGGAAAACAGAGTACTTTCCTAACTACTGGTACCAGGAGCTCCTTTTGTTCTAACTGTAATCTAACTATTCTAAACAGGCAAGGTAACTAATGTCTAACAAATAAAAATGCATGCTAATTCTGAGTTATGTTCGAATTGAAAATGAAAACTAAATAACCACATGCATATTGTAAACCCTACAGGCATCAGTTCTGCGTTTAACACTCAACAACGTCAAAGATGACAGTGCGCTGGAATGATTCAAGTGAGAAATAAATAAACACGATTCTGAAACATCCAAATCGATGTCACACTATGAGCTGCATATATACCATTCAGATAAACAAATGCCAATATACTAAAACAACTAAATCTATGAGCGTTAAGCTACCTCACATGCAAGTTCTAAAGAATTAAAATGAACTAAGTCTATGACAGCATAAAACTAAATCTATAGCAAAATAAGGCAGCGACTTGCACCGGTTTGGCGGGCCCAACCAAACGGCACAAACGCTGTGGGTAACGACCAGAGCCGACTATAACATTCTATTCAATCACTGTATAAACTTCGTGCTTCATCAACTCAGGAAAGAAATACTCAAATCACATATCAGTCGAATAATATAACGTAACAACAATCTGTATTCAAAACATAGGTTCACAGCATCACATAATCCAGTAACAATAACAATAGCAACAGCAACAGTAACCCGTTCTCAGGAGTGATCCCGGGTTTTTATAGAAGTCTTATTGTTCATAACAGTCGAAAACAAAGATGCATAAAACAAACGGATCCATGATCCGAGAATAGTCGTGGAATCAAGTTAAAAATGTATTTCACATATTTGTGACATGTAGTGTCACGAAGTGTGAATGATGAAGAATAATCGATCCAGGTTTATCATTGTGTCCTCAAGCACTCTGTGGCGATGACTCCAGCTGGCCTGTGAATCTTTCTATCTCTCATTCGAACCATAACGCATACCATAATGCACAGATATCGAATGGCTCCATTGGTACCTCCACGGGTGCGAGTTGGTACCTGGTACCGGCATCCTTTTCCAAGAATAGCAGTGGTACCTAACCCAAGCAATATTAGTCCCATTATTAATTTAAAGCATTAAAGTGCATAAAAATAGTTTGAAATGCAAAGATACCTTAGATGACCCCTTTGAATGGTAGGGAGATGTTAATTATGTCAAAATGAGGTCAAAAGGGTGGTACTGGCATATAAATGGAGGTCTGTGGTATATAATATAGGCAAAGAGCATGGTCAAAACCGGGGACCAACATACCCCCACACTGAAGTCCTTGCCTGTCGTCAGGCAAAAAAAAATCAAAAAATTGGTAGCCATCAAAGGGTTGCAGTAGCTGCAACCAACATCTGTAGCCTTTCCTGCTTCTTCAGATTCCTAATTTCTTTCTTAAGGACCCTGTTGATTATAACATGCTTCCTAGCAATCCTTTGAAACTGTTTGTTCTTCTTGGAAATATCCCTGTTCCTCTGTTTTATTCTTTCAACTTTGGATAAGAGGTGGTTTACCCTGAGCTTTAGGAGTTCATTTTCGGTTTTAACATGTCTGTCCAATACCCGGTACTCATGCAACTTTTCCTTTAATCTATTGTTCTTGCTCTCTAGCTTCGCCACCATTGGCTTCAAGGACCGACTGGAGGAGAGCTCGCAGTGGGTTTCAATTGTTTGCTCCTGTCCGGGTTGTGCCGATGGGCTAGATGCATGGGTAAACTCTTCGGGACTCTGAGAAGGGGTGTGAAAACTATCGGCATTATGGTATGAACTAAATTTAGGAGTAAACTGATCTGGGCTATGCTCACAAGTGTCAACTGGGTCAAAATTATGGTCTGGGCTAAGTTCATGGGTGAACTCATGTGGGCTTTGTTCATAGGTGTTAGCTGGGCTAGGTTCGAGAGTGGGTTCTTTTGGCATATGAACAGAGGTACTGGTTGGTACTTGGGTGGACTCATTCTGCACAATTTTCTTGGGTGTAGTGGCCTGCTGATTGGTTCTTTGGTTTTTTCGAATGAGCTGGGACAAGGTCCAGGTCATCTCAGATGGCTTCGGGGCCTCCTCGTGACCATCTATGCTTTCCAATCTTTCTTGTGTGGGGTAACTGGGTACCGAGTTGTCCATTCCCGACAATAAGCTTTTACATTTTCTTTTCGGGTTCCTCCTAGGTTTATCAATTGACTCAACTAGCTCCTCCACATCAATTATGTTATCGGTAGCTGGGGGAGAGCTCGGGGCTTCAATGTCCACTTCTGTAGGTGTGGTGGCCTTCCCATTTTCAGCATTGGTTTCTACCTCGCCATGAATTAGAGGTTCAGGCTCAGGGTTCCCAGCAGAGTCTGTAGTCAGGGTTTTGACTTTCTTTATCTTGGATTTCGACTTTCTGTGTGGGGAAACAGGCTTCACCTTCTTAGCTTTCGACTGGGCACGGGCAAGGGTTTTTATAGTAAAGAGGTCCCAAGTCTCTTGCTTTTTCGATAGTGCAGAAGTGATCAATATTTTAACTAACCCAAAGTGAAATAAACTCCCCCGAAACTCACTAACCCTTTGGACCTATTCGGCCATCCTTTTCAAACTTTTTAACAAGAAAAATGGTATGTTCATCAGAGTACCTGTGAAGTGTAACAATAGTCGGGCGTGGCAGGGAAATATAATGGTATATCGACCCTCGCACGTTAAATAAAATTGGAGGATGATCAACACTTGCACCCACTGTGGCTCCAGCCAAGTCCGTGACGTTCCCTCGGACCATTTTGTGTTCCGGTACTGAGGTTTTAACAATTGCGCACAGAGCTCCTTATCCACCGGTTGTCCCTTCGTACACCTCTGGCCTATGGTGGGTAATTGAATTGCCTCTGCAATGAACTCCTCTGTGACCCCGAACTCAAATTTGCCCACCTTGGCCATCTCATCATCGAAATGCAGCGCAAACTGGAGTGTGATGGCGTCATTATACCCATTGAACTTTTTCAGAAATGGCTCCCACCCGGCTTGCTTGAAAATTTCTCTCGTTGGTCCATATTCCGGGAGGGCTTCCAAGTCAGCGTATATTTCTGGTTTGTGGCGGTTGGTGACCATAGCTCTTCTTGGCATAACAGGGAAAGTCGATCGGTGGCAGCGGAGGTTGGATGAGGGCGACGAGGGGACGAGAGTGATGAAAGGGGAGAATGCAACAGGGAATTTGGTGAAAGGAATGGTCGGGACGAAAACGATATGAAAAGATTTGAATTGTTGTGGAATTAGATAGGGTGTCAGATCATGATGGAGGTCGTACGAGGGTGTAGAGTTATTATAACCGAGTCAAATGACAATAAGTCCCGGTAATGGTGGATGTTCATGACACGAAATGGCATGGTAGATTAGTTTACTAGGTACAGGTCATGGGAATAATGAAACGCTATGGAGTGATTAAGGTACCTTTAGTTCAAACATTAATATGCAGATTAATACAATAAATCGATACGAACTTAAACACACCTAAGTTACATTACCTTTACCCATTGTTATGCAAAGTTTGCTGTGAAATTATCGTTTGAGGCTAAGTCTGGATTTGAAGGCACACAAACATTATAGCTGCTCTGGTCTTTTTGATGAACCTATAACTGAGGAACTTTGTGTTGGTACTGATTGGTACCACTGGAACATTCAGGAATCTGAGTTACATTACCTCTCTCCATCGATATGCAAGTCTTGCTGTGGAATCGTCTTTTGAAGCTAAGTCTGGATTTGAAAGCACGAAAGTTGTAGCTGATCTGGTCTTTCTGCTGGACCTGTAACTGATAAACTCTGCGCTGGTACTGACTGGTACCACTGGAACATTCAGGGGTCTGCAGAAGAATTTGAACAAATAATACCATTTCTAAAGAAAAAAAACCTTCCTGTGTATAACAACAGAGTATCTTAGGATGACCACTGAACCTGGCTTCTTGTTCTGTTTTTGAGAAAAATCAAATGAAATCATGTCTTCAATCAGCTTCAAAGCTTCACTCATGGTACAAGTCTGATTTGTGTGAATAGATGTGCCAAAGTCGAACACAAACAGAAATCATCAGATTACCAACCATTAATGAATGTTGTTAACTGATGCGAGATGACCCACCTGTGATGTCAATGGGCATCAAGGTACCTACAGCACATCCTAAACAGGTACGAATAGAGGTGTCGGTGTCGAGTCACCTGTAGGATCTATCAACCAAGAGACATTGGTGTATTCCCATGGCTGTTAGCAAAGACATCTGCCATTAAGGCATGCAGAGTCCAAGGTGCTGAACAATCTCTAATATCTACTCCAGATAAGGTGCTGATGTCGATGGAGTGAGATTCGTTGGAAGGTGGACCTTAACGTATTCCACATCATCCAACACGAGTGTAGATAGAAATTTTGCAGACATAATTTTTCAAACAGTAATCACTTGCTTGTGGATTTTATGAGCCCAAGCTAGTTCATGCTCATTGCTTCCTCATATTTGGAGAGTCTGAGAAAATGCCAAAAGAAGACTCTAAGGGGGTTTCTTTCCCATAATAATTCACCAGGTCTGGTAAAGAATAATCCTTCCTGATAAATTCCCTTTTCATTTTTAATGAGCAAACGAAGGGAGCAAACAAGCTTGAATGTACCTGGTGCAAAACAAGTTAGCCATGCTGATAAGAAAATCTCATGAAATAAAACAATATTACCTTGTTGTTTGTTGTGGATTTAGTTCTGCACTTGTTCTGAGGAACCTGTAAAACTGAAAGCAAAATATCAACACATCCAAGAAAAAAAGAAAACAAATGTTTTTTTCTTTTTATGTTATTTGAATTTTTTCTTTTTCTAAAAATCTACTATTTACAGAGTTTTAAAATAGTGTGCATGATCAAGGAGTAGCAGGAGAGGAAGACCCCTCTCCTACTATCTTTAGTTCTGTTTGCTTGGCCACTTCCTGTAAGAAATCATCTTTTGACAAAGGTTTGTTTTACACTTTCAGTCGATGTCCATTCACTACAAAGGAGTTCTGAGAATCGTCTATGGTTTTAATCTTGACAGCACCGTTATCAAGAACAATTTCTACTTTGTACGGTCCCAACCATCTCGTTGTAAGTTTTCCTTTGAAAGTTTTGTATTTGGAATCGAAAAGTAATGCCCAATCCCCTGGTTGGAAATGCTTTTTCTTGATGTATTTGTCATGCCACTTGCTGCGTTGATTTTGCACAAGGATGGTCCTTTGAAGAGCATCCTGCCTCATTTCTCCCAATTCATTAAGTTGCATGACCCTTTGTTTCTGTGATTCACTCAAATCTAACCCCAACTTTGCTGCTAAGAAGAATGTATGGATCTGGAATTCTATGGGGAGGAGAATTTGTTTACCGAATACCAACTCGTAAGGAGTATGACCAGTGGTATTCCTCCATGTAGTCCGGTATGCCCATAAAGCTTCTGGAAGTCTATTTGCCCAGTCTTTATGATGCAAGTGTATGGTCTTGGTTAGAATGGCTTCCAGAACTTTGTTTGTAGATTCCACTTGCCCATTGGCTTGTGGATGGTAGGGAGAGGACTTACAGTGTTTGATCCCATATCTGTCAGTGAGTTCTTTCATCAATTTGGAGGTAAATTGAGCACCTTGGTCTGTGACAATCTCTCGTGGAACACCGAAGCAGGTAAAGATCTCTTCATACATAAACTCAATTACTGATTTCTCAGTTGCCTGATATAGGGATTTTGCCTCTACCCACTTGGTCACAAAATCTGTGCACACCAAGATGTACTTTTTCTTCCTTGACATTGGAGCAATTGGCCCTACAAAGTCTAGTGCCCATTTATCGAAGGGTTCAATTACAACTTGTGGTCGTAAGGGAATTTCGTCTGCTACAGTGGGCATTCCCATCCTTTGACAACTGTCACAGCTTCTTACATATTTCGTTGCATCTTTGAACAGTGTCGGCCAATAGTATCCTGATTGCAAGACTTTGTATGTTGTTCTCTTGTCAGAGAAATGTCCTCCACATGGCCCATCATGACAGGCCTGGAAGATATTAGGAATTTCATCTTCCCGGACACATCTCCTAATAATCATGTCAGGACTTGTATAGAAGAGATCACTCCCCACCCAAGAATAGTAAGCGCTCGGTTGGATAATTCTTTTCTTTTGTGGAGGCGATAAGTGAGATGGTAATCTTCCTGTAGCCAAGTAGTTTGATGTATCTGCAAACCAAGGGGTCTTGGAAGCTACTGCAAACAAATGTTCATCAGGGAAGTTATCGTCCACTGGGGTACTGGTACTATCTTGGGGAATACGAGAAAGAAAATCTGCAACTACATTCTCTTTCCCTGGCTGATCAAGGATGGTAATGTTGAATTCTTGAAGCAGTAAAAGCCATCAGGTGATTCTACCAGTAGTGACTGGTTTTTTCATCAAGAATCTGATTGCGGAGTGGTCAGTGTGTACAAAAACCTCATATCCAGTGATGTAGTGGCGAAATTTGTTGATGGAATGAACTACTGCTAAAAACTCTTTCTCTGTTACGATGTAGTTCAATTCAAGGGGTGTCAAGTTCTTGCTGGTAAAGTAGATGGCATAATTCTGTTGGTTCTCCTTTTTCCCAAGCACTCCTCCTAAAGCAGTGTCTGAGGCATCGGTTGAGATGTGGAAGGGAAGGGACCAATTTGGCCCTCTAAGGACAGGTGCCATAGACAATTTTTCCTTTAAATCCTCAAAAGCACTCTGACAATTATCATCCCAACAGAATTATGTATCCTTTGTCAGCAGTTTGAACATGGGGCTGGCTACTTTTGTGAAGTTTTCAATAAATCGTCGGTAATAGCCAGCATGTCCCAAAAAGCTTCTCAAATCTTTATGGGTTTTTGGAGAGGGAAGATTAACGATCACCTCAATTTTGGCTGGGTCTACTTTGATTCCTTCAGTAGACAGATGGTGACCCAACACAATCCCTTCAGTTAAAAGCATTTTTCATTTTTCATGGCTGAGGGATAGATTTGATTCTTGGCAACGAATCAGGACTTTCTCTAGGTTACTCAAGGCTTCTTCGAAGGTGTTACCATAGACAGTAAAATCATCCATGTAAACCTCCACACAGTCATGAATCAAGTCAGCAAAAACACCAAGGATAGCTCTTTGAAATGTCACAGGAGCATTACATAGTCCAAAAGGCAGCACTTTATAGGCATAAGTGCCCCAAGGACATGTGAATGTTGTCTTGTCCTGGTCTTCAGGAGCAATCTGAATTTGATTGTACCCACTATACCCATCCAGGAAAGAAAAATATCTTTTGCCAGCCAAGGTATCCAAAACCTGATCTATAAAGGGTAAAGGGAAATAGTCTTTCAGGGTTGCCTTGTTCAGCTCCCTAAAGTCTACACAAATCCTCCACTTTCCTGTTAATTTCTTGGGTACCACCACAAGAGGTGAAACCCACTTACTGTCAGAAATTGGATAAATGAATCCAACATTCAACAGTTTCTGTAATTCTTCTTTTACAAAGTCTTTCAGGATTGGATTCATGCGTCTCTGTGGCTGTCTTATTGGAGTTATCCCTGGTTGGATGTAGATGTGGTGAATGCAGGTGTCAGGGTGTATTCCCTTCATATCAGTGTATTCCCAAGAAAAATCCCCTGACTGTTCTTTCAAAAGTTTTGTCAATTGTTCCTGTTGACTGGTACTCAATTCAGAGTTGATGTATAGACATCTACCGAGACTAAGTTCTACTGGAATGGTATATGGCCCTGAGTGTTCAGAAATAGGGAAAACCATGGATGGTGAAAATGAAGAAAATAAATCACTTCGTTCCTGAAAATCCTCTCTGAAAATCTGATCATATTGCAGGTAGGTTTGTGGGAACTCAACATTTTCTGTTACAGAAAGAAACTGGCTTAAAATGTCATCCTCTGTGGGTTCTTGCAGTGCATGGATCTCATCAACAGAGAATAAAGGTTCCTCATCCTCATTTTCAAAATAAGGGCACTTCAAACAACATAATTCTTCTGTAACAGGCCAGGCAGGGGGGAACAGAGTAAGTTTCTATGAAGAAATGCCATTTGAGATAAACATATCTCCACCACGACATCCTATGAAAGCATTGGCTGTGGCCAGCCAGGGTCTCCCTAGAATGATTGGATGGCCTTTTGTGGGATCCTTTGAATTAATTATCATGAAGTCCACAAGATACTCCCACGAGGCTAAAGTCACAAGGATGTCATCAAGAACTCCAACAGGTTTTATAGTGGTTCTGTCTACCAGTTCAAGTACTGTAGGAGTAGGGTGCAGAAATTGATTCAATTGTAACAGTTCCACTGTGTTGCTGGTCATTATATTAATGGATGCACCTAAATCCACTAAAGTATTACCAATAGATACATTGTTGACATTCGACATTAAGAATTGTATTACCAATAGATTCTTTATTCTTATTCTTTATTCTTAGGTGCTAAGGTGCTAGAGGTGAAATGTCGAATTATGAAATGGTGACACAGGCACAAGATTCTTTATTCTTAATCCAATGGTTCAGGTGAAGTTGAACAATATCAAAGGGCTACTTTTGTGCTTCTTAGTGTAACAACTAAAACAAATGATGATCTAAGCCAGAGGATTCGAAGAGGACTGAGTGTGATCACCAAAGAAGATGAAGAGTCTCAAGGCATCTTCCAATGGATTGAGGATTATTGATACAGGTGATTGACATATGGAAGAGCATTGAAGCTTGTAATTGGAACAAAGAAGGTGAGCTTGACTGTCACAGAGAAGATGAAGAGTCTCAACTGCCAGAGAGGCTGAGGAATCTCAGCATAACATACAGTGATGATGAATGAGTGGAGAAACGGCCAGAGAAGTTGAAGAGTCACAATGATGATCAGACAGAGTACTTGAGTTGTGGAGGAAATTGGTGTGGTGTGAGCATGTAGAGGAATGGCTAATATTCCATGCACAAGTTACACAGAATCTATAAGTACATGGTACAGAGAAGAGATGCAGTTGTTTTTGTTGATGGAATTGCTGTGGATGTTCTTGTTGAAGGTAATTCATGCATGAAAAAGGATCAGAGTGCAGCAGCTGAAAATAACAGAAGAAGAACTATGCAATGAATGGACATGGCACACAGAGCATAAAAAGCAGAAGAACAGAATGGGCAACGGATGCATGCTGGAAGACAGTGAGGAAGTCTGAGTAGCAAAAGCTTGCAGAACAATGAGGACACTGGTAAATTGTTATTGAACACTATATCACTGTAATAGGTTTCAATATTTCATATTCATAATCCAGGGTGGTTGGGAGGTGCTAGGGAGGACTGGTGTCCTCGGAGGTTCAAGTGGGGGCTTGACCGCAGGGAGTTGGTGCTTCCTTCTAGTTGGTTCTAGAGAAACCAAGGAGTTGGTGCTTCCTTCTAGTTGGTGCTAGAGAAACCAAGGAGTTGGTGCTTCCTTCTAGTTGGTGCTAGAGAAACCAAGGAGTTGGTGCTTCCTTCTAGTTGGTGCTAGAGAAACCAAGGAGTTGGTGCTTCCTTATAGTGGGTGCTAGAGAAAAACATAGATTTGGTGCTCTCAGCAAGTTTCAGCTTGCAAAACAGAGGTTGTATCCTCACAATGAGTTGATGCTCAAATGTATGATAATGTAAAGAATGTAAGTAATACTTATCATATAAAGAAGAAGAGGTTTTTACCCTGTATGGGTTTCCTTCGGAAATATCTGTCTCTATGTTTCTCATATATGTGATTGATGTTGAATGTGCCATTGTTCATTTCCCTGCATTATTGTGATCATCATTGAGTGCCTTGTAAATATTTTAAAAGAAACATAATTGTTTAAGCACGGTGACAACTGATTCACCCCCCCTCTCAGTTGTCCAACAATTGGTATCAGAGACAACCCCTTTTATCTAAGGGTAGATCTTAGAGATTAAACATGTCAAGCCATGAAGTAAATTCAACCAATAAGGCCTCTTTGTTGAATGGAATAAACTTTTCCTTATGGAAAGTTAGAATGAGAACCCACATAATGTCGTTAGGTGAAGATGTCTAGGATGTGGTAGATACTGGTTATGTAAAGCCAGTTGTGCTAGCTAATAAGGATGACAAACTAGAATTTATCTTCAACACTAAGGCTATGAATGCTATCTTGAGTGGGATTGTAGAAGAAAAATTTGTAAAAGTTATGCACCTAGGAACCGCCAAGGAAATGTGGGACAAACTCATTAGCAGCTATGAGGGTAATGAGAAAGTGAAGGATGCAAAGCTTCAAACCTACAGAATACAGTTTGAACAGCTGAAGATAAAGGAAGATGAAACTATTGGAAAATACTTTCTAATAGTAGAAGAAGTGGTAAATTCAATGAAGGCACTTGGTGAAACAATTGATGAACCTTCTTTAGTTAAGAAAATCTTGAGATCTCTCCCAGATAGGTTCAACCCGAAGGTCTCTGCTATAGAAGAACTTAATGATCTAAAAACCTTGGGGTTTGATCAACTGCTAGGAAGATTGACTGCATATGAAATGAGAATAGTTAAAGATAAACCTACCTCTAGAGAAGCATCATTTAAAGCAGACAAGAATGAGGATTCTGAGCCTGATGAAATTGAAGAAAAAATTGTGAAGAGACTGAAGAAGGTATTAGGAAAATACAAAGGTAAACTGCCTTTCAAATGTTTCAACTGTGGTAGGATAGGTCATTTTGAAAATAAATTTCTGCACAAAGGAAAGGATCATACATGTGATGATGAGGAGAAGCACAAACAAAGAAATTTCTTTGAAGAGAAAAACTTTAAGAAGAAAAGTTTGTGCATAAACAATGATGATTATCCTTCAGATGATGAAGAAAATGACTCCTCTATTGAAGATAAAATAAATGACTTGATACTTATGGCCAAAGAGGATTATGATAATAAAAGTATAGGGAGTGATGAAGAAGAAGTTGTGGTTGACATGGAAGGAGAACTGATCAGTGCACTGGAAGAGATTGGCAGACTAAGAATCAAGAACAAAAGGCAAAGACAATTGTTGATACAGTTCGAGAAAGACAATAAAAAACCTGATGAAGACCTTGTCCTACTAAAAGTAGAATTGGAAGAGGCAAAGAAAATCGAAGAGATTCTAAAACAACAACTATAAGAAAATAAGGCAAGATGTGAAGCATT
>CBVK0100462444.1:0-12171 GCA_900067695.1 Picea abies
AGGGTTTATTAGACTTTGTTATTGTCTAATTAAGATTCTTTTCCCTAATTACTTTTCAGATTCTATTTCTTAAGAATCTGTTCTGTTGAACTAAATTGTACTCCTATAAATGTATACGGATGCTAGTTTGATGAATGTGAGAAGGTTGAGCATGGAAAATCTCCGTGTGAGCAACATCTTGCCTATGAGTTGTATCTCACCATTTCCAATTATTTGTCTCCCATTTTTCTGTCTTAATTTCATAGTGAAAATTTCTATCCTTCTTTTTCGTCATCTTTCTATATCATTGAAGATACGACTAGGAATTATGTTTTGGATGCTAAATTATCTATGGGGAAAAGGTGTATTCAACTTATGGTTTGTTGTAGGGATTTTCATTTGCATGTAAAAGGTCAACAAGCCCTAAGCTGGGAGCAATTTTTTTCTTAAGATCTAAGTTGATATCCCATTTTTCATCCTTGAGTGATCATCGAGCATTCTTCAAATTTATTATGATTCCATCTCGAGCCTCGGGGAGTAATTAAATCCAAAGTGGCCATTCTTTGAAGTGTTTGAGTCGGCCTTATGACCCTTCATCATATCACAACCCTATTTAGAGATGGGTAGAGCACGCTTGTGGGGACATATCTATGCATGACTTTGTTCCTCCTTCCCACCCTCATGAGTTTGTTCTATATATGATCATGTTATAGTGATTAGCTTGGCTCATGATTGTTTTTTGCTTGATGTATGTTTGCTTTTGTTCATAACTAAGCACAAAGGTAGAATTTTTCACTTTGATGAAATGCTAGGATGGATTCACTGGTTTTATGATTATACCTAGCTTTTCAGTTGTCATGTAGGATTAAATTTAGTTCATGTTATGTGCATGCATCTTGATTGTTATTTTCTTCTTCTGATGTTATTCATTAATTGATTATATGCATTCATGTTAGTTTAGCCTATACATGTTAATGAAAAAAAATGATATCTAGATGAAAGTGGAAATTTTTTCTTTCTCGCATTGATTTATACTCTTTCATACACCAGGGTGGATAATATTCCCCCTATTGTTATGCTAATAGTTTTATGTTAAAGTGTATTAGGATTTTTAGAGTGATGCAAGTTGCAAGTCTTGGAGTCCCAAAGATGCTGAGGTTCTCACGCGCTATGTGGTGAGCACATGTCCCCATGTTAGAGCCAGATGTTTCCCCCTCTCACCTAGGGGTAACTAGAGGAGATCATGTCTCATGGTCCAAAATGAAGACAATGATTGTAGAGATGATCATCAACATTCTCCATAGACAACAACCCCTCAGATGCATCCCCACTTGTCATTGTTGAGATCATCCACTTGATTAGCATGGTTTTCCTAATGACGGTGGTCCAACACACATAAGGTACTTTTGTCATTGTTTCATATAAAGTGTCACATTTAATGCACTAGGCATTTAGGTGAGGATCATGGATTGAAGTCAAATAATGGATTATGATGCTTGGAAGTTATGTTTTTGACTTGTTTTACCTTGGTGTCCATTTTATGTGTCCTATCCCAATGTTGTCACTCTTGGGGAAAATGAGTACTACTGGGAGGCCTTGATAGGGGTAACATACCATTACCTTTTCATACTTAATAATTTCCATAATTGATCCTTCCATTATCCTACCTTCTAGAAATGGTTGTTACATGTACACCAAAAAGGTCATGTGCCTTCATCCTCCTATGAGAAGAAGGGCTAGAATGTCGAGGTTAATGCAGCTGGTAAAAAGAATAAAAAAGAGCATGCTATAAAAGAAAGAATAATGGGATACAAATGACCAAATAAAAATCCAAATGTCAGCATTAACTCTACCCCCTCGCTATGAGGTGATCGCCCCTAGTCCTGAATCACTATATGCATATCAATTAAAGGTATTTAATCCCTATAAAAAGAATAGTAAATGCATGAACCTGAAAAGGGGACTTACTAAGAAATAAAAGAATATCAAAAAGCAAGAAGTGGTTTGGAATACACACATTTCTAAGGAAATGTTATCTCAAACACCAAGTGCTCCCTCTACAAAGGTGCTCATGGTGATAAACACACATGTGTCCATGCATGCAAATGATACCATTCCCATGAAGTAAAACCTATGCCACCTCATTCACTTATACTTACACTTTGAAAGGTTTTTCAAGAACTACTCATCTACTTGGGTATTGGTGCATCTAATAGGGTCTTAAGATGGTCCTCCCACACCTAAAATTTACAAATTGCAGAAGGTCTTTAGCTAGTGTGAAGTTTGAAGAAGATACTTGAGTGAATTGCTTACATGGCTTCTGTATTAATTTGTGGCTTACTTTGTATGATTATGATGACTATTGTATCTTGTAATGGTTTGTCTCACTTGATTCTACGATCCTTGTTTTATCATGATGCACTCTTGACATGGTCCTTTGGAGGGCATTTCCATGATGATGCCCAGGATGTTGTGCACTACATGGAGGACATTGGGACCTTGATGTAGACTATTGGGTCCTATTAGCACTGAAAGTCACACTTTGACTGCTAAAGTGTAAGATCAACACCCATCATAATGTATAATATAATTTTGGTTTTGAATAGGTGGATCATCAAGATGGAGAAAGAAAGGGAGAGGGAAACAAACTATAGATCAATAGGCTACACCAATGGGAAATGGAGTTATAAACATTCTACTCATCGAAGGCACTAAAGCTGCTCAACAGAAAACAAGATTATTTGTTGATAGATGGAAGAATGAAGAAGTAAAACATAAGATAGAATGTTCACTAAACAAATATCCTCTCAGTTTAATAAATAAAAAAATACTTGAATAAAACAATGACCGATGGGAAAAACTACAACAGATCCTCTGTTGCTTAGGGACCCATAAATCATTGCCAGCCTTTGATCCTCAAATATGCAATATATTCAAATAATAAGATATATAAACAAAAGAATTACAATCTGAAATCACAGTTCTCATGAGTCTCCAATAGCAGTAATGTTTACAATCATAAAATTCCCATAGGCTTACAAATGAACACACATAGGGAAACTGCCTACTCCTACTCTCTCTAGCCTCTCTTGGCTCATGAATCCAACCCTTCTCCAAGATATCTCTCATTACTTAAATAGAAAATAGCATCCAAATATCCTTAGGAGGTTGAATCCCATCTCCTCCATTGAATTCTAAGCCTTGGAGATAGGTGGCAACAATCAAAGAGACAAAAATCCAACAAACTGCTAATTTTCAGGAAATTGTTGGAAGTCATTAATAAATTGTTTCCACCTCACTACATGAGGTATTTGATGGATAAAACTTAGGTTCAGGTGTCCCGTAACATCTAACTGATCCTTGAGAATCCATTTGAATCCTCCTTGTCAGGTGGAAACCTCCCAACAAGGCGAATATCCAAACCGTAACCGCTACAAGAAATTCCATAGTGCCGCTGTAAAATAGTTCTGCACATTTCGTAGCGCCACTTATATGTATAATGTCTCTTTAACCATAACAAATTTTTCAAAACTGAGAGAGGTTTTTTTTATTTAGTATTTCATGAACAAAAACCTCCTCCGGTTTTCAAAAATACCTTCCCATTTGTTCATAATCCAAGTTTTAAGTTAGTCACTCAAAACTTGTAGAAGTGTCCATCCTGAATTAGCCTCTGTGAATTCAGTAGCACCACACCTCAAATAACCTTTGTGGAATTGGTAGCACCCATCATAAAAAAAACTATGTGGATTTGGTAGCACCACTGCTAAGTTCATCTTAGGAGTTTTTGTAGCATATAAGGTAGCAAAATCCTAGAACATACTACATAGATGATTCTGTAGTGCCATCTTTGAAATAACTCTGCAAATTCGGTAGTGCACCTCTGTTTTAGGAAAGTATCCATTCACATAAGCTTGCTCTTTAATGTGTGCATGTATTTGGGATTTGGTATATGCATTAGATTTGGTAGATAGGATAGGTTTGACTTAGGACAATTGAGCACACACCACCTTTGGCCAAAGTGATTAATGGGAAATTGTCAAGGCTCGATGACGAATTGGGAGGCTATGACCGTAGGAAAAGGACCAAAGGAATAGGCAAATTTAGCACCAATTTGACAAAGTAATTTAAAAAATTTATGGTGCACTTTTGAGTGCTAACAGGTCCTTTGATGATTTCGATTAATTTGGGACACCTTCCCACACCTCTTGGACCTTAGACATTAGACATATGAGATTGGATGTTGCAAATATAGCCAGATGGACATGAAGCCCATAGGTTGAACAATGCACCCCTTGAGCATATTAGGGTTTGATTGGATGAAGTTTCACTTGGAGATGATTGTACACCTCTTTGGAGAGGTATTTGAGCTTTATTCCCTCTTGATTTCACACCCTATCCCTTGGACGTTACAAATGTTGATGATGACATCATGCACGATGATTATTTGATGTTTTCTTGGGCCGACCTAACATTGATGATGATGAGTTGGGATGGATTGATGATGGGACATGGACTTTGGATGAGGGGAAATGATCCTTGATTATGCTTCACACCTTTTGAGGAGAAGCATGGCCTTTGGATGCCTTTGTATCCCTCAGATGATGATGTCACCTCCCTTGAGATTCTCACACCCACATGTGTGACCTTTTGAAGAGATGTTTTGGTGTTTTCATTTTATCTTTATGTTGGAGGTTATTTTGGGGGTTCAACTAGACCTATCCACCTTATAGCATGGATATTTTGATTTTAGTGGTTTTTTGATAATTAAAGCGCTAGGGTTACCTCAGATAAAAGGCTAGTGCTTCCCTCATTTGCAAATCATAACTCACACTTATGTAGAATATCTTATCTTGTCTTCTTTTACTTATTTCTCATCATGGAGTACTTATGCACACCCCTTGGAGAATGATCTTGTGGATGTTTCTTCTTATTTTGGTGGATTATTCATATTCTAGGGTTTCTTCATGCATAACGACTTGGATAGTAAGTGTTCTTTCCAAGTGTTTTATGGTTTATTCATGGTGTTTTAAGTAGATTCTCTATCAAATTGTTGATAATTTGCATGCTATCTTTCTCTCCTTGGATAAGTTTTGTTTTGGAACCCTAAGAAGGATTGAAATTGTGCATCCCCTTCCTTATTTCATTCATATTAATTTTGTTGAAGCATATACGACTAAATTTCATTCATCTTAAGTGAAATAAGACAATACTTTAGCAACAATGTAAGGCTATTAAGTAGTGTTATTGCAGAGACATTATGACAGCCTTATGGTTGTAGCATACATATGCTACAACAGAAAATTACAAGTAAACTGTTAGGATATTTAGACACTTAGGAGTTAGTTAAGATCTACTTGGTCTATTGTGTCGTTAGGTAAAAGTGTGTTTTCTAGTGTGTTTCTTTAGTATGCATTAGTATGCACTTGTAGTTAGGAAATTCGACGGTCACGATATGTTCTCGACATAGAGTGATCTGATGGTTCATACTCTCCTTGATATTAACGACCATTGATCCATGGATTAACACCCGATTGGTCCATGATCTCTATTTAAAGAGCATGGAGGGTCATTTTCTTATGATAAATTGTGAGAAACTCTCTTGTAAAATCTCTCTGTAATATTTTTCTTTGCATTAATAAATTGCTCGAAGTGGTCGCGTTGGCTGGGGCCATGGATGTTTCCCCATAGGGTTTTACCACGTGAAAAAATTGATGTGTTGATATTTGATATGGTTATGTGAGTGGTTACCGAAGGTGTTCATCCTCCGTTGGAATACCTGTGTTGTCAAACATGGTATCAAAGCATGTTTGAAGACCCACTCCTGTTGTAGATCGAGATCGTGAATCCGAGTTTCCTCATCTCCATTTTCTATCATTTTCGTACATTTCTAGGCTGAGAGGATTGTTCCATTGCGTTCAGAGCATTCGTTTCATTCAGGAATATTTTTCGTTTCACTCAAAAAGGTTTTTGTTTTCCCAAGATACGACCATTACAGTCAGATCCGGAGGTATAAAGTGTGAATACACATTTTTTAATTTTTTTGCAGAGAAGTATTTTGGTTTTATTTTGGTTTTGTATTTTTTATTTCCGGGTTTCTACTCTTTTAGATTTGCGTATTCTCTTTTCCTCGTCCCCTGTGTGATCTCGACAAATCAGAAACAGATAGGAAAAGGTGCATCTTCCGGGTAAGCTAACTGAGATCTAACCCTTGTTGTCATCGAGAAGCGAATTTTTTTCCTTGTGTGAAAATAGTTTTTTTTTTAGCACGCTCTCCAAGGCCATCTTGAACAATAACAACAACAAAAAAAACACCTCCAATTATCCTTCTGAACATTACAATATGTTTTGCTAGACTATTTGGTTAAAAGTTGCCTTATTAAGTAAGAGGTCTTTAGTTCAATTCTCTCTTTTGTTACTTTTTTTGAAAAAGTTCATGCTAAAATTGTAAAGTGTATTTCACTTCAAGTATAAAAGTGAATCACTACAAGTATCTTTAATATTTTAATTTAGAGTTATTTATTTTGCATGCATCTTTTCTTTGTAAAAGTGAGCCCCACTTCTCTTTATAAAAGTGGGTCACTTCATAAAGCAACTTACACTACCACGTGATCCTTTGGTTATCGTTTATGCCTTTTTTAAAAATGGCATAACTTTCACATCCAAAGTTCGTTTTCAATGTCGTTTTTTTTAAATCGCATAACTTTTCGAACTCTTTCCATTTAGATCATCAGTTTCAGTTTTTAAATCAGTATTATCTACATATTTAATATGGCTTCTACAAGTAATCTCTTACTTACTAGCACCAACTACTTCCAATGGAAATCCCATATGGAGGATTTATTAAGAAGTAAAGGCTTGTACCAGATTACCTTGGGAAAGGAAACAACACCCACTAATGCTAATAAGAAAGCCAAATGGGATAATAGGAATGATGAAGCACGTGGATTAATCGAAATTTCCATCTCTCATTATTTAAGGTTCCACCTTCAATTAATTGATAAACCCAAATAAGCTTGGGAAAAGATTGAATTTGTGTTTGGTAAACACAATATTATTCTAGCACAACAGTTAGAAAATCAAGTACTAACTTTGAGTCCAAGTGATTTTTCTTGCATTGAAGACTATCTATGTAAGTTTAAAACACTCAGAACTTTATGTGAAGAATGTAAGATAAAGATAGACGAAGATCGTTGCATCTATCTTATTCTTTATAAGCTCGGTAGTGCATATTCTATGTTTGTATCTACCTTTTATGCCATACAAGAGGCTGTAGGGGCAGCTTATCAAAAACCCAATCTTGAGAACTTTTGTGATTCTTTGATTAGAGAGAAAGATAAGCTAGTACAACTTGGAGTGATCAACACTACAGGTACCTCCAACAAAGCCTTAGTTGTCCATCAAAAAGATAAACCCAAGAATCCCAAGAAGCAACATCCTCGCCACAACAACAAGCAATATAAGGGTCCCAAACCCACTCAGACATCTTTTTCTCCTAATGGAGACAAAGGAGAAAAATATAAAAATAAGAATACTAACATACATTGCAATTTTTGTGATAAAGATGGTCATGATGAGTCCAAATGTTTCAAGAAGATGGAAGCTTTAGAAGCAGCGATGAAGAAGCACAACATCAATATTGATTCTTCTTCTTCTTCTTCTTCTTCTCATGGACATGCACTTTCTTCTTCTGGTTTCTGCTTCAATACACCTTCTACTTCTACTTCTGATAAGTGACTTATTGATTCTGGAGCATATTATCATATGGCTAAGGATTGAGACATATTTTCTACTCTAAATGAATGCAACACCAAGAAAATATTTGTTGGTGATGATAGATCTATTAGTGTTGAAGGATCTAGAACAGTACAAGTAGAAAATGGCCATTTCAATGATGTATTATGTGTTCCAATTCTTTCATGTAACCTTCTATCAGTATATCAAATCACTCATTCAGGTGAAGGTAAAACCGTAGAGTTTTCACCTCACGAAGTTGTAATCAAGGATCTAAAAGATCCTAATCATGTTCTTGCAACTGGAATTACTGATGATATTACTAGGTTGTACAAGTTTGACAACTTTGGGTCATCATCTTTTTCATTAGTTTTAATTGCTCATAGCGATGACTTGAGCAAACTTTGGCATGAGCGGTTTGGTCATCTAAACTATCTCTCATTGCAACAACTATGTAATCAACAGATGGTGATTGGTCTTCCTCTTGTTTCATGCAGAGATGGTGTTTGTGTTGGTTGTGTTCTCACCAAACATCATCGGGACAGTTTTGAAAAATGTGCCTCTTGGCATGCCTCAGGTCCTTTGCATCTTGTTCACAGTGATTTGTGTGGTCCACTTTCTTCTCCTTCCTTTTCTGGGTGCAAGTATTTCTCAACTTCCATTGATGAATTTTCCAGACGTACTTGGGTTTACTTCTTAAAACTTAAGAGAAAAGTTTTTGACAAGTTTTTGGCCTACAAGGCCCTTGTAGAAAAGAAATATGGACATCCAATTCAAAGGTTAAGAACAGATAATGGAGGCGAATATGTGAACAATAATTTTACAAATTACTGCACTACATAGGGAATCCAAATGCAACACATTATTCCATATACACCACAACAAAATGGTGTTGCTGAGAGAAATAACCACACATTAAAAGAAATGGCTAATTGTGTGATCCAATCTAAGGGATTAAGTATAAAGTATTGGGTGGAAGCCATCAACTGTACAAATTACATAGTAAATCACATTTCCCACAAAGGCTCTTAAAAATATAACACCGGAAGAAGATTGGACTAAATTTAAACCAGATGTAAGTCACTTCTTTGTATTTGGTAGTGTAGCATGGGCTCACATTCCTGATGAGAAAAGGAAATCATTGCAGCCTAAAAGTGAGAAGTGTATCTTTTTTGGTTATTCTGAAGATGTCAAAGGTTACAGACTTCTTCAATCACATTTTAATGAAATTATTATTAGAAGAGATGTTAAATTTAATGAAAATATCTTAGCATACGAGCCTAATTCGGTAGTTGTTCCTTCTTCAGCTGTGAGACATCTTCAACGTTTGTGCCTTCTTATGATTTGGTTTCTTCTTCAGATGAAAATCCACCTCTGCTTTCTCACCCTCCTCTAGATGAGTTCTTTGAACCTGAACCAACACCAACTCCACCACTTCTGAGATGGGTCCGTTCAACACAAGAAGTAGCTGGTGATGTTGTCAGTGATCCTTCAGATCAACGTCGGACACGTTCACAGTTCCAATGAGCCTCTTCTCTTTTGGCCCAAGTTTCAAAAAATCTTGATCCAGAGACATTTGCAGAAGCTTCAGGTCATCCAGATTGGGATACAA
The DNA here is from genome assembly GCA_900067695.1 of Picea abies. Lineage (NCBI taxonomy): Eukaryota > Viridiplantae > Streptophyta > Pinopsida > Pinales > Pinaceae > Picea > Picea abies. The sequence continues at coordinate 9,323 of CBVK0100462444.1, forward strand.
CAATGAATGAAGAGTATCGTTCTTTAATGGCAAATGATACTTGGGATCTTGTACCTCTTCCAAAAGGAAGAAAACTTGTTAGATGCAAATGGGTCTACAGAACTAAGTAGATCCCCTGGCATAACACTATTGATTTCCACTCAAAGTAGTCATTGGTGGCAGAGGTGAAATCCTATGAATTAGATGCGGGTTACAACTCAAAGTCAAAACAAGAAAATGGGACACAAATTATTGAGGTGGAATCCAATTCCACCATTGTTACCACCAAGATCCAAGTCGATGAACCTGATGAGCCATAGGAAGGAGAGCGTCTCTTTCATTCATAGATGTGGATGAAGGGTACTCCTCTTCACTTCATCATTGATAGAGGTAGCCAAAATAAACTCATCTTAGTGGAGGTCATCAAGCAGATAGCCTTTCCAACAACCTCGTACCTGCATCCATACACCATTAAATGGCTCCACCAAGAAAGAGATCTTCACGTCGGCCAATAATGTCACCTGTCCTATGGTGTCAAGCCCTTCAAAGAATAGGTATTGTGTGATGTTGCTCCCCTTGAAGTTTTTAAGTTCTTTTGGGCCAAACTTATTTATGGAAACGTCATGTTGTATATGATTCTAGGCCTCGCAGTGGTATTATTACTTTGAACAAGAAATTGTACAGGATACCCGAGGTAGTCCCACTTATTGTCATTTCCTTGATCTCTACAAAGCAATGTAGGAAGGTCGTCTCTCAGACCAGGAAGTTTGTCTTCTTCATGATTCGCTATCAAAGTGAGTGAAAGGTTAAAGCCACATCCATGGCCTCTACAGTTGATCTCTCCACGCAGCAGAAGCAAGTGGATAAGGTCATGGAAGAATATAAACACATCTTCTCCTCACCCACTAGGGTACCTCTACACTGTCAAGTCAAGCATTCAATCAAACTGACCATCGACGTAGCACTACCCAATGGGATAGTATATCATCACTCTATGTTATAAAAGGAGAAGATCAAGCATCAAATCCAATAAATTCTCCAAAAGGGGCACTTCTGACCCATCTCATCACCATTTGGATGCCAAATCATGCTTGTGCAGAAGAAAGATGGGAATTGGAAACTTTGCATCGATTATCGATCCCTAAATAATATCACAGTCAGAAATCACTACTCAATTTGCTTAATTGACGATCTCCTTGACTAGCTCAAGGGGTCCAAATACTTCAGTAAGATTGATATGAAGTCTGGCTAACATCAGGTCCCAATAGAGCAACCAGATGTATCGAAAACTATCTTCAAGTCCAAAGAAGGTATTTTCAGATAGTTGGTCATGCCCTTTGGTTTAACGAATTCCCCAACAACTTTCATGAGGATGATGGACGATATCTTACGACCTTTCACCAATTATTTTTTGGTCATTTATCTGGATGAAATCCTCATCTACAACATGACTTTGGCAGAACACTTGTAGCATATTCAACAGGTTCTTCACACTCTCTGTTAGCACAAGCTATACACAAATTTGGAAAAATGATCCTTCGGCATGGACAGGGTCCAATACCTAAGCTACATTGTTAATAAGAATGGGGTGCATGTTGATCCCACCAAGATCAAGATCATTCATGACTGGCCAACCCCAACCAAACTCATTGAGATTCAAAGATTTTTAGGTCTTCCCAATTTCTATCGTAGGTTTTTGTTGGGATTCACCCATATTGCATGGGCCCTCAACTAGGTAACCATGGGTGGTGGTAAGGAAAAGTTCATGTGGGGCATGTAGTAATAGTAAGCATTCGATTATTGGAAGAATCAATTTTTCTCATCCCTAGTGCTCTCATTACTCGACCTGCAATATCCCTTTGATATCGAGATAGATGCTTCACACTATGTTGTGGGCGTAATTCTCACTCAGCATGAACACCCCATGGCCTATCATAGTGAGACAATATCAGGTGTTGTCCGTAAGTACACTACTTACAAAATAAAAATGTACTCCATTATGCGAGCCTTCCACCAATGGAGGCATTACATTCTTAGGAAGGAGACAGTCATCCACACTGATCATAAGCCATTGTAGTTCATGCATAAACAGAGAAAATTACAGAATGACTACCATCATAAGTGGTCCACCTACTTGCAACAGTTCCATCTCGACATCAAGTATAAGAATAGAAACAACAATCATGTCATTTATTGCCTCATCTACCCTCCAGTTGTAGCACTAACCACAATGCTAAACTCCTACAACCACGAGACCTCTAGGTGGCCCCAACTCTTTGAGAGAGATCTTGACTTCTCTGCCACCTACCAGTTATTGGGCGCAAACACAGTTGTCACTGATTTCCATCTTCAGGATGGGTTGTTATGCCAACTGGGTCATCTATGTATTCCATCAAGAGAGAATGTGAAGCTGATTTTGGAATCCCACTATAGTCGAGTGGCAGGACACTTCAATGTTAAAAAGATAGTGGCATTCTTGCAACAACATTTCTATTGGTGGAAAATTCAACAAGATGTCATCAATTATATCAGGTCCTGCACTTCCTGTGCCATTGTCAAACTATCAATTAAGAAATAAGGCATGTACACCCCTCTGCCTACTCCTGAAAGGCCCTTCGAATCCATCTTGATGGACTACATGTTGGGCCTTCCATCAACCAATTGAAGAAATGAATGTGTTTTTGTGGTGGTTTATCATTTTTCTAAAATGGAAATTATGTCTGCCTGCAAGAAGAGAATCACAACAGAGTCCACTGCCAAGCTCTTCTTTGAACGTGTATGGGTACATTTTTGGATACCACAAACCATCATCTCATATCGGGACATTCGGTTCCTCAACACATTTTGGTTGGTGAGATCGGAAGAGCGGT
>CBVK0100462445.1:0-12171 GCA_900067695.1 Picea abies
TTTTTATGATGTTGATGATTTGTACATGATGATGTCTGTGATGTGTTTTAATTTACATGTAATGTATAGTTTTTGCTTTCCTTGGATATTATCTGTGGGCAAGATACTGATCCATGATTTAATTAGCTAACGAATCTGAAACACTATTAAGTTCTCTTAGAATGTGTCTATATTCAATGTAATCGAACATTCATTCAAGATGACGAACTTGCAAGTGTAGACTTAGCAGGATAGGACTATGGATAGCGTAGATGTGGTTGAGTTGAAAAACCACGAGTTGGGAGTCTATGTAAATAATGATACGAGAGATACCTAGGGAGGAGGCTTGGGTCAACAGTCCAATGACAGCGTGGTATTCTTCCATATTGTTGGTTGATGGTCCTAAACAGATGCCTCCTGAAATCACCACCTCATCAAACTGATAAATAACCCATGCTGCTGAAGCAATGTTCCGGGTATGTCGGTTGGTGCCATCCGCGAACCCAAAAAAGATAGGAAAGGCAGACGTCATCTGCGCATGAAAACACAGGCATACTCATGAGTGGCAATGGTAAAAACTCGAGCTCGCGAGAGAAAAAGACACACCAAACTAAAATACAATAATGTACAAAGTACAGATGCTAGGTGATCTAGGCATAGTACTTTTTAAGGTAAAGCCCATTTCGGGGCTCTCCCAGGGAAATTCCATCATGATCTACTAGTTCATAAGCACCTCTGTGTAAAACATGCTTCACGATGTAAGGACCGTGCCACATAGGTTCTAACTTTCCTGTTCCCAATTTATTGTGTGCTTGGTCGTAAACGAGGACTAAGTCTCCTTCTGCAAAGGCTCGAGGTTGGACGGATTTGTCATATTGACTCTTAATTCGTTTCTGATGTGCCTCATTAACGAGAGCAGCATCATGGCGTGTTTTTTCCAGCTTGGATAGATACAAGAATCATTCTTCTTCCACAAAAGTATGGGGCAGGAGTTCTACTTTTAATCTGAGTGATGGAATTTCACACTCGATTGGTAGGATGGCTTCAATGCCATAGACCAACTGGAAAGGAGTGAATCTGGTTGAGGTTTTCACTGAAGTGCGATAGGCCCAGAGAGTGGAAAACAGTTGTAAATGCCACGATGTTTTTTTTTCCCCTACCATGCGTTGGATCATGGTTTTTAGGACTTTGTTGATAGCCTCAACTTGTTTGTTCGCTTGAGGGTAGTAGGGGGATGAGTTTTCATGGAGAAAACCTAATTTGACATGTAACTCGCTCATCATCTAGTTTTTGAAGTGTGCACCATGGTCGGTGACGATGGCACGTGGTATACCAAAATGAGTAATGATATGGTTGAAGATGAATAGAGCTACAGTACGACCATCATTCAGGAAGGTAGGCATAGCCTCAACCCATTTGGTGAAGTAGTCGACGACGACGATGATGTAACCGTGCCCCCCGGCTGAAGTAGGCTTACACTGCATGAAATCGATACCCCATTTGGAAAAGGGGTCGATGGCAATAATGGGGTGCAACGTAGTAGGGTAGGTGCGTTCCTTCTTGTTGAAGATTTGGTAGGGTGGGCATTTTTTGATGGCCTCAATGCAATCTTTGAAAATCGAGGGCCAAAAGTAGCCAGCACGTAGGATTTTTTGGGCTGTGGCCATCCCGGAAAGGTGACCGCCATAGGCGCCAAGGTGACAATCGTTCAAAACACATTCAGCCTCTTCATGAATCAGACATCGCCGAAGGATGGTGTCAATACCACAGCGATACAAAGTGTCGCTGAGGATGAGATAACGGCGAGAGTGGTGACGAATGGTCGACGCTCTTCACGAGAGATGTTGGGATGAAAACGTTGGGTTTGAAGGTAGAGGAGAATGTCTCCATACCAAGGGTCAGAGGTGCTAATGAGGAAGAGAGATTCATTGGGGAGAGAATCTCTAGGTTCAATGTTTTCATCGGCACAAGGGAGAGCACAGATGAGCTCGACAAACACCAGGGATTTTTTGGCTTTAGCCTTTGTAAACTCGAGATCGAATTCTTGAAGAATAATGATCCATTTCAAATATTTCCCCCCAAGTACTTGACGTGTCAAGACGTGGTACATGGGGTTGGAGGCTGCGATTACCGTGGTGGTGCGTAATAAGATGTAGTGGCAGAATCTTTGGACAGCAATGACGGCTGCCATAACCAGTTTCTCAACATGCGAATATCTGAGTTCAGGTCCGGATAAACTCTTGCTCAGATAATAAATCACGTGTTCTTCGCCGTTAGAGTCCTCTTGAACTAACACCATCGCAATGGTAGAAGTAGAAGTGGCCAACTAAAGGATATAATTCTTTGTATATTCGGGAGGATGTAACAAAGGAGCGTGGGTCAAATCATGCTTGAGAGTGTCGAATGACCGTTGGGCAGTGTCATCCCAGATAAAAGGGACATTCTTTTGCAGTAGCCGCATAAATCCTTTAGTGATCTTGGCATAATTGCAGATGAAACGGCGGAGAAAGTTTGCTTTTCCTTGCAAACTTTGGAGTTGGGTTAAGTTGGTAGGTGGGGGTAAGGCTAGGATGGCCTTGATCTTTAAGGGTCCACCCTGATCCCGTCATTGGAGACGATGAAACCGAGGAGTCAGCCGGATTCGACAGCGAAAATGAATTTATGTGGGTTCAGACGAATGCGATAGAAACGACATCGAAGAAAAATTGCCCGCAAGTGACCAATGTGATCAGGTCGGTTGGATGAATGGGCGGGTAAATCATCAAGGTAAGGTTCCGCGATATGCTTGATGTCGTGGAAAGCGTACGACATGGCTCACTGGAAAGTAGCACCAGCATTTTTAAGGCCAAACAGTAGCTTTCGGTAGGCGAAAGTTCCCCAAGGGCAGATGAAGGTTGTCTTATGTTGATCAGCAGGTAAGATTTCAATCTGGTTATATCCAGAAAAGCCATCCATGAAAGAGAAGATTACGCTTCCTGCGTAATTATCGATGATTTGATCAATGAAGGGCATGGGGTAGTTGTCCTTAGGACAAGATTTGTTGAGATCTCTATAGTAAATGCAAACACAGATGGTCCCTTGTTTTTTGGCAACCAGAATGAGGTTGGAGACCCATTCTGTCAAAGGGACGGGATAGATGAAGCTAGATTTTAGAATTTTTTCAACTTCTGCCTTTATAGCTGCCATTTTCTTGGGGTGAACCGGGCAGAGTTTCTGTCGAACCGGTTTTGTGTCAGGTTAAGTCTTGATTTCATGTATGATGATTGAAGGGTCAATTCCTGGCATTTCCTCGTAGCTCCACGCGAAGACATCGCGGAATTCCTTGAACAAAGTGGTGTAAGAAACCACTTCGTCGTGCGTGCAATTAGCACCAAGATTAATGTTTTCTACGACACCTTCTTTGACTGAAATGTGAATCGTGATTGTAGTAGAGATGTTACCCATGTTCCCCTCAGAGAAAGTATCTTGTGTGAGGATAGGGGATTGTGGAGCATCGGTAACATCGGGGGGGAAGACAGATCGTATGTCTTGCACTTCTTCCAAAGGCGGAAGAAAAGAGGATCAATGGTGGTTATCATCCCAGGGTAAATCCTCAATGCTGAGCATTTCCATAATAGATTCGTCCGAAGGAAAAATGTGGGAAATGCAATCAACAACAGATGATAGGGAATCCAACCATGAGGGCACTGAGTAAGCATCGGGTGCCAATGAATGTGAATTGTTGGGAGAGGGAGAGGTAGATTGGATAGCTATGTATGCGGCCTCAGCTGGGCTGAGTGGCATGGTGTCACTGAGCACATCGAATTCCAAAGGACTAGGTACAATCCAAGGATCAGATGATTCCAAGGATTGATAAGGCATAGTTGAGATCATGTTGACGACAACAATGTGGTGTGCAGTAAGTGGAAGTGGTGTAGGGAAAGTACCCATAAGGATAGAATCTTTCAATAAGCCAACACCAACGCTTTCATACGTAACTGGGTGGTCTCCCAAAAAAGGAATGTTGTTGGTGGGATGGATGCGAGTGTCGGGTGTACAGAAGTCAAGTTGATCGACGGTGACAATTTTGCCTTGATGGGGGAATTGTACACATCGAAACACCGATGAGGCGACAGCAGTCATAGCATAGAACCAACTTCTTCCAAGTAAGAGGTTGTAATCAAGGGGAGCATCGACCACCTCGACATCAACGGTAATAGTTTTACCGCCCAATTGAACGGCGAGGGATTGCAGTAATCCATGAGGATGGAAACCTCGTCCATCTAAAGAGCATAACATTGTAGGGGATTTGTTAAGGGCAGGTGATTTTAAGCCTTTCCAACAGGCTAGAGACATGACACAGGTAGAGGCTCCCTCATCCAGGATAGTTCAGTGGATTTGTTGATTGTGAAAAACAACATCGATTTGGAAAGCTAGCTGGTGGGAGAGTCGCGGTTGATGATCATCCAGATTAAACGTGATGTAGTTTGATGACTCGGGATTGAAAGCACCAATAGCAGCTAAGAGAATCCTACGTTGGTTAGGACAGTGTTGTAGAACTTCCAATGCAGGCATGGCACACGGGGCTTGGGCCAAATCTTCTACAATATTGTAATTTTGGGCAGCCCAAGAATTAGGATTGAAAGTGGATTTCCGGATGGTGCTCTTAGGAGGGTGTAAGATGGATTCAAAAGAAGGTTTCTCAATCTGAAGTGGCCCAGATGGAGGGCTACTAGATGGAGGATTAACATCATATGGTAAAGGATCTGGCGAAGAACCGTTGGCAGTCTTCGGCTTGTCAGGTTTAACTAGCGTTTCGTATGTTGCAGAACAAGTGGTTAGATTAACCCCGTTAAACATGTAAATGTGGGCGCTTGTCGAGGCCTCATCAGGGGGTTGGTTGGAACTACCCCCCGGCATGGGGGTTTGTGCAACCAAATATTTTTGTTGCAGAAAAGGCTGAGTAAGCACGGTGGGTTGTGGATTTCCCTTGAAAAGTTTAGCCACTTCATCGCGGTGTGGGAAATCTCGAGTGTAGTGATCGTCACCACAAATGAGACATGGGAATTTCGGTTTTCGCTGTGGTTTTTTTTCAACAGCAGGAGTTTGCGATTGGGTTTTGGGTTGTTCGTTGTTATTGTTCTTCTTTGTTTTGTTTCTCACTTTCTTCTTTCCCCCAAGTTGTTGTGAAGGGGTTGATTGGACCACATTCACATCAGAGACCTGAGTTTGAGAGGGGGTAGAAGAGGGTACAGTCGAACTGGGAGTAGCCATTGAAGCGGGCCGTTGAGTTGTTCCAGTGGACTGGGTGGTAGATTGGGTTTTGACGGAGCCAATAACTCCATCCACATGTGAAGCGGTTGATGGTTTGGATGGATCGTTAGTGGCACAGGTAGCGTTCGATATCAACTCATACAGAGTATCAGATTGTGAATAGACTAAGTCTAAGTACTTAGCTCGGGCGATGGCTTCTTCCTCGGTGACCACACCGCCCATGGCAACATCACGAGCAATCTGGGGTAATAATGATTTCATGAACCATTCCGCTAATAATTGGTCGGGGATGACCACTTTGATTAGCCGTCGTCGTCATCTCCATTCATGGATATGATCGGAGATGTGTATGGAGGTTGTCTGACAAAGGGAGTTTAATAGTTCAGTACCCGTCTCATATCGAATGGGTAGTTGGAAGTGTGTGAGGAAGGACATGGCGAGGGAGTTGAAATCATGGAAATATGCACGTGGTAATTCAATATACCATTTTGTTGTGGAACCTGTAAGTGTTCGTTGGAAAAGACACAAACGAATAGAGTCATCCATGAGGGAGTTGGATGAACACCACAAATGGAAAGTCATCATGTGGTTGTTTAGGTCTTCTCCGGATTTTCCGTCGAATTTGGGGATATCAGAAGGAAGTTTTGCTGGAATAGCTGGCCAAACCAGAGAATGATAAATGGGATCATTCGTTAACCGAGACAAGTCTGGAAGATCCAGGGTAGCCAGAAAAGGTAGTTGTCAATTAACCTGTGGGTAATGTTGGTGTGGCATAGGTACACCAGTGGGGCCCATTACCGGGTTATGTGGATAATTATAACTAGTGGGCCCTCTCATATGAGGTTGGTTTTGACCAAGGTATGCAGGATTTGAGGTGTTTTGAGAAGCATGTGTGAGCGGAGAATAACCGGATGGGTTTTGCAGGTTACAGGGTGGGTTTGGCATTTGTCCATAAGGGGGTTGTTGCGGAGTCTGAACATTTTGTCCCATGGAGGCATGCAAATTTCCTTGAAAAGGGACGCTCCACGGATTGGGTGCGACAGACACATTTTGTCCTTGTGGTTGATGGTGGACTCCAACTTGAGGTTGCCCCCCAGCATGAGGGTGCCCCCTGAATGGAATTTTTCCTCTGGTAGGAGGATGCCCCCTGGCATTAGGGTTCCCTCCGAATGGAATTTGTCCTCCGGTGGGAGGATGCCCCCCAGCATTAGGGTTCCCTTCGAATGGAATTTGTCCTCCGGAGGGAGGATGCCCCCCAGTTTGAGGTAGAGTTCCCAGGATCTGAAAGCTAGATGCCAATGACTGACCAGTGTTGTTGATCGGGTTAGGACCACCAAGGCTAGTCGCTCTGGGTTGTTGGATAGGTATGGAACTTCCCGGTACAATTTGAGTAGTGGTTTGGGCAGTGGTAGTAGCAGACGCGTTCAGTGCCCTAAATCCAAAAGGGAGTGTGGGTCTTGGTGTTACAGGTGTGCCAATCGGGGCTTGATTAACTACTGCATTACCAGCAGGGATAGTTAGAATGTGCAGGGCCATTGTCGAATGGGCCGTCTGGAGGGGAATAGTAGGCCTTGGGCCAACAGACGGTATGTTCAGACCAATGGTTGGTGTGGCTGTAAAAGTGGTAGTACCAGTGAAGTGATTTGGGGGTACAGTGTAGGAAAAAGATGCATCAGCACCTTCTCCTGTTCCATAAAGATCTCACACCAAGCATGGTGGACTCCAAACAACGTCCGCAGTCCAAAAAGGGTCATTGGCTAAAGGGTTTTGAGGAGACCCAGCCGGAATATCCGGATTGACAACAAATTCTTCGACAGAATTTAGGTGGAGGATCTGTCGTTCGTATCCCTCTAGAATGCGGTATGCTTCCAGAGATTCTGAGACAATTCGAAAATTCTCCAAAGGGATGGGAACTTCTTCTTGGGAAGTTGTAATGTTTTGAACCTCGCTTTGTTGAGGAGATTCCTCCATAGAATGATGGGGTAAAGGGGTGTTTCCTTCCATATTTTCTGGAGGAAGTCCCTGTAGCCTCCGCGAACGGCGTGGAGGATCGATGTTGGCGGAAAAGAGTCAGCGAAAGAAATCTACGACCAACTAGCGAAAAGAAACAGCACACGCTAAAAAAAAATCTAAGAATCACAACCAAGCAAACATGACCTTCTTTTGATGACCGTACTAGTTGGTGATGAAATCCAACGTTGCGTGATCAAGTCCAGAAGGGGCGGGGATAGGGTGGAACAATTACAATGGCGACCTGCTTAATGGACTTGCGCCTTGGTGCAAGCTTCCATGCAGTAATTGTGGATTTAACCTCCAAGGAGCCTGAGTGAGTTTGACCAATGTCTGATCCAGGTACAGTGAGACTTCCCATCACCGTCACCTTGTGTAAGAACCTAAATATTATGGCCACTAAGGTTACCAATTCGCAGTCAGCCCCTGGGTGGGAACAGTCGACAGTTTGATCCGAACGTACAAGCAGGGTATCAAGCCCGAAACCAACTAAGAGGTTTCCATGCAGTAATTGTGGATTTACCTCAAAGTGATCCCCATAATACGATCTGACCACCACAATTAGTTAAACCACGGAGGGTTAGTCCCCGTAGCTTACCCGAATGCAACCTCGTGCGTAACCTCTGTACGAGAGGGGGATCCCAAGCAGACTTATACGATAACTGGATTTACTCTCCCTAACTCAGGATACTAATGTTTGTTTTGGAAACTTTGGAGAGTTATTCTCACAGCCTAATCCAAAGTACTACACCTATTCTACTGTTGGTGGAGGATCCTAGCAAAGAAAAAGTTCTAGGTAATTTTTAATTAGCGTTGATTTTTATGGTTGTTATTTACGCAAAAAGGGGTGCATGGAAGTGAAACAAATGGATTTATGACTCAGACCCAAAGAAATGCATCGAACATGATAAGCAGTCATTACTTTTCGATGAACGTCTAATTAAGGGAGAGAGAGAGAGTTCTTTCACTAGCAAGCACAACTACGGAATGCCCTCAAACAATTCTTTTCTCAATCAAATCTTGATGTAATGCAAAACTTTTAAATGCCTTCTAATATGCTCAATAAATCATGAAGATATATTTTATTGTTTGCGTATGGATGATGATCGATACAACACAATGCTCATCTTTGCTAATTATCTTCTTGGTATGAATGAAAACCAAACTAGCATAAGCAAAAGTCACACAAACAATACACCCTTCGTAGCAATCAAAACGAAAAAGAGAAAGAGAAGAAACAATCAAAGAAAGAAGCAAACTTCACACCCAAAGAAAAAGTTGAAGAACAATGACCTTGACTTGAATCAAGATAAAGAGGTCTGTAGGCCTTTGATGACCTTCACCAGGGTTTGTACTCAGTTGATGAGGAGAGAAAAGCAATGCATGGATTTCGAATTTCACTCAACGAGGAAAAACTTAATGAAAATGGTGAAGGAGGCTACAAGATCCAATCAACAAGGTGTTTATTCTCCAGAAGACAGATGTCAAGGCTGAAAGAGAAGACAAATTGACTCACTAGATCACTCAGCAGAAGACACACAGAGGCAAACCCTAAACAATGCAGTTCTGAAGGGTTTTTTGGCCAAAAGGAGGTTGACGCTCTGTTGCCAAGGGAAAAGAGCATTATAGCGCTCTGTGTAAATCCTCTAGGAGAGCTGGCACTCTGTTAACACTAGGATAGGGGCGCTAGGGTCTAAAAACTCCAGAAATGTCAAAAAAATTCAAAAATTGAGATCCAAGCTTGACAAGTATGCTGAATGTGACAAGGTAAGGAGCCAATCAGCTCATGAAACTAATCAAAGAGGGGTGAACCAGGTCTGAAACAATCAAGGGACATAACAAGGTCAATGAGGAGAAAAATCCAAACAAGAGGTTTCGATTCGAGGCTATCTCCCCAGCGGAGTCGCCGGTTTCTGTTGTAGGAAAATCTCCTTGCGGATAGGTAGATCACCTCTAAGGCTTGACCTTAACCCTAGATAAAAAAATGCTTAACATGGACACTGACTTCCTTTCAAATATATCTAAACCAATACATGAGAAGGAAGGATAACAGAGGTACCTTTTAACCGATGTTTGTCCCTGCACGCTCCGAGTTGCGCTCCAATCCTTTTCTCCTCATTGAGCTCTGTGGACAAAACAAGATACGACCACTTCCTACTCTATTGATATTAGCTTGAAAACAGATCTATCAATAAATGACAAGTTCATGTAACATCAGACACAAACTAGAAAGAAACAGGCCAAGCGTGTCATATTAATGAGAATAACGACAACTGTACTTACAATCGTAGATGCGAATGCGACAGTGACAGGTGAAAGAAAAGGTACCTGTGTTGGTAAAGAAATCAAACAATCTGAGTAAACAACATGGACATAAAACAACACATGTGGCGGTGGAGGGAGGACTAAGAGAAGTGGAAAAGTGATAGGAAAAGGGTAGGGCCAGTAATGGCAAATCAGAGAAGCAGACTACGATGGTTAAGCCACCAATTGAGATTCCTCCAGTTCGTAGGATAACACATCGTATGTGTTAGTTTTAGAAGTTGCCCCTAGACTTCTATAGGGTCAATCCTAACACATCTTCAATTATTGTAATGATTTTATAAATAAGGATGTGTTTTTGGTTTTGAAAGAAGCTGGATCAGGTAGATGGAAAGAGAAAGAATAAGAGAAACAAGCTAAATGCATATCAATAAAAACACCATTGTGCATGGAGTCAAGTAAACACCTTGTTGATTGAAGGCAATCAAATTGTATATCAGATAAAACATTTATATGTAAATGGGTAGAAGAATAGGGAATAAACGAAAAGTATAACACCTCATCAAACCAAGATTCTCTTTGTCAAATGGATGCAACAATACTTGAAACAAAACACACGGATAGTAGGAAGTCATGACAAAATATTTACCGCTCGGGAAACTATCATCCATGAGCAACCATTGATTCTCAATGTTTGCAATTCGTTCAAGTAGGATGGAAAATAGAATGTAAAACAAGGAAGATGGAAAAACAATGTTTATACAAGAGAAATCACGATCTGATAAAACAAATGTCATAGATCTCCAATGTCAAAAGTGATCACAGAAATACAATCCCCTCAGGCTTACAATAACTCAGACTAGATGCTATTTCATCAATATCTTCTCAAGCCTTACCCTCTCGGGCTTCCCCCCTTTTTTCAATCTTTCGTTCCAAAGATTTATAGATTTACAATGATAAGTTTTTATCCCAAATTGATGGATCTAGGATTTTTAAATACAGAGATTAGTTTCTATTTTGTTGGAAATGAAATCATTAAACCAAATCTAAATATGGTTAAAAATAGGTGTCGAACACTAAAGCTGTTGTAGACCAATCTCCTTCTTTGTTGCCAACAAATCTGCCTTTGACTACTACTTAGTTTCCATTTGTTCATTTTCTGCCAATTGTGCCTTTAACTGTTGAGAGGTGGTTAAAGCATAGAATTTGATCTCAAAAGGTTTCAAATGATTAAGATGCTCTGCCATTTCTGCTTTAGTTATTTTTTTTTTTTAAAATTTGGAATTGATTTGTCACCTTTGACTGCTGGAAAAATTACTCGAATCTGGAACATTTATCCAAATCGGACTTGCTATTTGACTACTTAATCCTTGCCAGAAAATATGGAAATTAACTTCTTTGATTGATGCTCTATCACCTGTGCCTTATTTGAAGAGATTAGATTCTCATTCCTGAGCTTGAAAACATAACTAGCCTCTCTGTGAATACAATCGATAATGATAACATAGTTATAAATTAATTCAACATCTGAGAGATATTTATTTGTTGTCGATTGCTTGCACTGGTGCGTTGTCAATATTTCACAACTTCATGACACCTGGGCATTTCCCATTTCAGTCTATATATGTCTGTGTGTTCAAATATCAAATCTGCTGGCGATTCCATCATCATACATAGATATGTCATATGAACATGACACATGATAGGACTATATTCTTTTTGACAAAACCTCGCATGAGAAATTCAGGGTTTAATCTCTGAACAAAGCAGGCAAGACAATAAAAATATGTGACTACACCCTTCAATAGAGTGGAGCCCCAGTCCTCAACTGCCCTTCACTGCCTCATCATCAATTGATGCATCTGCCTTGGAAGGTAAACTTGGAAATAATGGAGAAAGTGCCAGTTGTAAGCACTAGTTATAAGCTTCAGTTGTGAGAGTCAGTTGTAGGCATGTTAAGAGTCTAGTTGTCTTTGGTTTGCATGTAACTGAGTCGGTAGAACATTTTCCTATATAAGGATGTAATCCGTCTTCATTTAATAATAGATAAGTGAGCGTAGCCTCACCGTATTGTTTTCTTCGTATATTTTATCTTGGTATCAGAGCCACGAGAGTGAGGTGCATAAATTCTAGAGGTTCGCAGGTCTCTCCTCTAGTAGGGTGCGAACCTATATTACTCACACTTTCGAGCATACTCAGAACCAAAGAAGTTTGCAAGCTGTTGTGCATTTAAGTGCGAACATCCTTCACGATTCCCACAACCGGAGTATTCGAGAGCTGTGAACTCCCCGCAACCGGAGCACTCAAGAGCTATAAACTACCCGCAGTCAAGTAAGTCGTCAGGTGTGGACATCCCGCAGCCGGAATACACGTGAGGTGCGAAAACCCTAAATAGTGAGTTTTCACAAGCGTAAGTTTTTCATTTTTACTACGTGGGTGAGTATTTTTGCATGCATGGAGTTTGAAGCATGAGTTTGCATGTCGTGAGCAAATAGTGAGTTTGCATGCGTAGGTTCTTGAGGGAGGTTTGGTGTTATATGGAAAATCATGAGTTTTATTTTGAGTGCAAATCGAGGTAGGAGAGGTCGTGTGAGCTCATGCGTGGAGAAAATGAGGTAAAGGTGGAGTTTAAAGTGGTAAAGTGGTAATATATATATATATATATAT